>APFE030187027.1:86867-123840 GCA_000404065.3 Pinus taeda | reverse complement strand
TTTCATCATTGACTGGTAATCAGACGATGTTCATGCATGTTCGACTTCGACTCCTGTATTCACATGCTTGAACTTGTATTGTGTTCGGGTCGAGTTGGAGCGCAAGACCTCGGATTGTGCATATTGAGATCTGAGTTGCATTTTGTGGATTATTGTAATCACTACATGACTCATTTCTTGGATGACTGCGACCATGCTTGAGTCCATTCATTGATCCTCATCAGATGGCTGTGTCCATACCTAGGATCCAGTTTTTATATACTCTGTTACGGATGGATGCGCCCATACCACATATATCATGTACTTGAGATATCAGCTGTACTTCTTTACGCAGGTTCTCCGACGGCCGTGTTTTCAGTCACACATGTTCTTGTAAAGCATTTCACCTCTCTCTCTCTCGGGCCTCATGCTTTAGGGGGCATCTGTTACACAGTAATTTGTCACTGTTTGTCACCATCCCTGTTACCCCTCTCCTGCACCTTGGAGGACGCATTCTGGGACTTGTGAGAAGTGACAAGACTTGAAACCACGTGCATCATTCCCCTCTGAATATGAGCTTCACATGCCCTGAAGGCATCTCCTGCAGCTTGCCCATAAAAATAGCCCTTTTTACATTAGCGCGTGATCACTGTGTTCTCTCCAACTCATTCACCAACTAAATCTATGTTAAGTGAGGATGGTTTGGCTCCGAATCTCCTTGAATGGGAAGTAGTTTTCCACCCCTCCATGGAAGTTTCCAAGTGATGAAGCCAAATCCATGATTGTTGTGATTGATCTTATCTCTTCCTCTTTCATCTATAAAAGCTTGTCTCCATGCCTTGAGCAAGCTAGTGGTAGTAGTAGTGGTAGTAATACTGGTGTTGAAAGGAAGATATCAAGAAATTAGAGTTGCAAGAGCCTTGTTTGTGTCCATAAGGCTTAACTTAAGTGAGGATATCTTGTCACCAAAGAGAGAGAGGCTTGTTCCCCATCCCTTCAAGCTTTGCAAGACTTGTGTAGCTGAGCACCCAGCTAAAGGAGGACTTGACGTCAGGACGCTGGTTGTATTCTCCTTTGTTGATTATTAATAATAGATGACTATCATTATGGTTCCACTCTCATGGTCTTTGCAATGATTAATGTTGAGTTATATCCTTCCTGACTGATGTATAATTGCATTTATTAGATTTCATGCTTGTGTTTGTGTTGTTCTCTTTATGTGCAGGTGTCCATTCACGGAGATCGTGGGGGACTGTGACCGGCCAAAGCAAAGGAGCGTGGGCGACGTCTCTTCTACGAACAAAAGAGTTGGAATCCAAGTAGGTCTTCATCACCTACCTTTTATTTGCAATTAGGGACTTGCGTGGTAGCATTATTTGATTGTTGCTAGACCCGTTCTGGGCTAGTAGGGATCGCCTCTATCCGTAGAGGGGATTTACCTCTCCAACAGATTCCATTGAAAAAGCTATTATGGAGGCTCCCACTTTAATTAGTCCAGACTACAACAAGGAGTTCCATATATTTTCTTTTGCCTTTAATGACACCCTTGCAGTAGTTTTATTGCAAGCAGATGAGGAAGGCTCAGAGCATCCAGTGGCATTTTTTAGCAAAACCTTAAGGGATGCTGAGCTAAGGTATGATATTATTGAAAAACAGGCATATTCTCTTATCAAATCTTTGAAATCTTTTAGAGTCTTTATTTTACATTCCAAGATAATTGCATATGTACCCTCTGCTGCAATAAAAGATGTCCTAACATAGTCTGATTCTGATGGAAGAAGGGATAAATGGATTGCAAAGTTAATTGAGTTTAATATAGAATTGAAGCCTACTAAACTTGTCAGAGGTCAAGGTATTGCCAGGCTATTAGCTGAAGAAAATTGCAGAACATTGGATATGAATTGCATGGGCTCAATCACAGAAAATGGTCAAACAGAAGAAGAGGAAGTAGCTGAACCAAAGAGAAAGCAGTCAGTGGCTGAAAATGTAGCTTCTTGCATTGGTATTTTGCAATAATTAAGTTCTTGCTGAAGCTAGAAATCTCTCCCAGCTCTACTCAAGGTCAAGCCAGAACCATTAAGCTTAGAGCAACAAAATATTGCATTAATGAAAATCTACTCTATTGGAGGGATCCATCTGGAATTCTTTTGAGGTGTTTGGACAAAGAACTATCAATGGAAGTTATACAACAATTTCATTCCAGCATGTGTGGAGGACACCATTATTGGAAAACTATAACCCACAAGATTCTCAAAGCTGGGTATTATTGACCCTCTCTATTTTCCGATGTATTTTCATTTGTTAAATCTTGTGACAGGTGCCAAAGATTTGAAGGGAAACAACAGTTGAAATCCCTGCCCTTAAAACCAGTATATGCAAAAGGACCTTTTCAGCAGTGGGACTTGGATTTCATTGGAGAAATCAATCCACATTCCAGTGGCTAGCATAGATGGATATTAGTAGCCATTGATTATTTCACTAAGTGGATTGAAGCAATCCCTACAAGGAAGGCTGATCATAATGTAGTCATGAAGTTTTTAATTGAGAATATCTTCACCAGGTTTGGTTGTCCACATAAATTAGTGACAGACAATGCAACAACCTTTAGAGAAAAACAATTGGTGGAAATATGTGATTCAATGGGTATTAAATTGGTTCATTCCACCTCATACTACCCCCAAGGTAATGGTCTAGCAAAATCCTCTAACAAAATTCTGATAAGAATAATTAAGAAGCTGTTGGAGGACAATAAAAAGAATTGGGATTCAAAGCTCAAATATGCACTTTGGGCTGACAGAGTGACCATTAAGATATCCACAGGGAATTCTCCATTCAAGCTGGTGTATGGCATACAGGCAGTATTTCCAATTCAGCTTATGCTCCCTGTGGAAAAGTTTTTGCAAATAGAACAGAATGAGGAAGAAGATATGGCAAAAAGAATCACAAATTTAGCAGAGGTACATCAAATTAGAGAATGGCCGGTTGAAAAGTCTGCAACACATCATAAAAAGATCAAGGAAGCTTTTGATAAGAGGACAAAGGCGGATTATTTTCAGGTTGGAGACTTGGTTCTGAAGTGGGATGCACTGAAAGAAAAAAAAAAAAAAAACAACCATGGGAAGTTTGATGCTTTCTGGACAGGCCCTTTCATTATTTCTCAGATCCAAGGGAACAATACTTTCATACTGCAAAGTATGGGAAGAGAAGCAGTTTTTGATTGCCCAGTTAATGGGCGTTTTCTAAAAGTTTATGTAAATTAAGATCTTTTGGCCTTAAAGTTGTAAATATTTTATTTTTTCAGTTTTAGTGTAGGTTCAGACAGACTCCATGCCCAATGGAATATTAGGAATTTTGCTAAATTGTTTTTATCAGCAAGGCAATGGTCTGCAGGTTCTTGAGACCTCACAAGGAGGATCTCATCCCCAGAAGAAGCCAATGTTAGCTATGCTACAAGTTTGAGGAGTTGAGGTGGAATCGGTTCTTGGTTGTAATCGAAGGAGGTCCTTGTTGGTTGCATTAACCTTCCCCTTCCCCTTATCTGTCTTCCTTTCACCTCCATTGCCCGGGCCACTCTTTAAAATCCATATAATGCTTTTAGCCCCAAGAGTAGAGCTTAAACCTTCATATAACCACATTCATGTGATCGCGTGCATTTATCAAATTTTCCCTGTCACATTAGTCACAAAACATGTGCGCTAAACCCCCGTCATCTGATCATCCACCTCCTGATCCAAAGGTATCCGCTCTCCCTGCTACCGAAACATGACCGCACAATAACCCGCGAGGAAAGCGATTTTCCCCGCATCCCATCAACCACGCGTCACGCAATGAACATGATCGTTGGCCCATGTACCTTTACCACTCTAATCCAAAAAGCGGTGCAGGCAATACAGCTTACCGCCCATCCGCCTGTCTCCGCACGTTAAACCCCGTGTATGTTCGCCACCCGATCACCGTTGGATTTGCTCGCCTGAGATCCAACGGCCTGTGATCTTCCCACTCCCTATTCCCCCGATATCCTCTGAAAATCGATCTCCACCGTTGATCTGCACAATCCGACGAACCTCGCTCCTCTATCTAGTTCGTCTACCCACCATGAAGTCCACGCGCATTGATTTTCCTGTGCATTCGAAGGACAAAGGTGGCCAGCTACCGAGTACTCTGCACAGTTATTACTTAAACTACTGTATTCAAGGAAGGATAGCCGAAGGACGAGAAGGACATGCCTCGGGCATATTATGGCATTTATCAGTTATGGAACTCCTTCAATATTACACTCCACCTGCTAAGAAGGACAACAAAACACTAGAGAATGTCAAATTAATTCATTAAATCAAGTAGAATGTAGCAGAGACCCATATCACAGAGTTAATGTGGTTGGTGGTCCATTATGACCCCTCCACGCATAGAATAGCAGAACATTTTGTAATCAACCTCTATATATACCCAGGACACAGATGTGATGAAGGTTGATGGTTTTGGTTTTGATGTAAGGTTCAACTTCTGGAGACTGTAACTACTATGATACTTGCAGCATTTGGTCTTCATTTTCAGCTAATACAAGCTTCTTTTGCTGTTAACTGCCCACTTTCCACTTCTTCTTTGTTCTAGGTTGTGCTTGTTATGCATTTATTCCTGTGCTCTTGATATTTAGCATTTGAGGGGCTGTCATCCCACCTCCGTGTTAGAATATTGTATGCATTATTGAATGTGTTATGCATGTTTCTTTTTACTTAATGCTAGAGAGTTGTCATCCTGTCTATGCATTAGGAAATAGATTTGCAGACCTTTTACTGGTTGCAGCTGACCATCACAGGGTCCTGTGCATCTGTTGGTGTGATTAGTATTCTCCATGTTCACCTAATCCTTAAACCGTGAGTGATTGGTGGTCTAAAGCCTTGTAGTCTGAGGGTGTTCACCCATGTCTGGAGTTAAGCATAGTAGAAGTGGTTATCTGGCTTGAATATGCATCAGACTTTCCATTCATCCATTTCCAACATTTTGTTGAGTTTTTAATGTTCCTGAGCATCTCTGAGATACAACCTAGGAGAGTTTCTTGGGGTGATAATAGCTCCAATGGAACAATATCTCCTGATTGATTCTCGTCTTCAAGGCCTTATTCTACATGGGCTTCTCTCTCATGGGGACTCCAATGGAACAATATCTCCTAAGTGATTTCATCTTCAAGGTCTTCTTCTGGATGGGCCTTGTCCTCTGGGGACTCCATTAAAATAGTATCCCTTGGTTGATTTTCATCCTCCAGGGTTTCTTTTGCATGGGCCTCTTTCTCTGGAGACTCCAATGGAATAGTAACCTCTGATTGATTTTCATCCCCAAGGATTTCCTCTACATGGGCCTCTTTCTCTGGGGACTCCAATGGAATAGTAACATTTGGTTGATTTTCATCCCCAAGGGTTTCTTCTGCATGGGCCTCTTTCACAAGGGACTCATTCATAGAGGGAACTAGTTCCTTCTAACCCTCCAAATTATCAGTAGATGGAAAACTTTTAGCATGGCCAAAACTACCAGTAGAGGAAGACTGGTTAAGGGAATGATTTTTCCCTTCAGAGTTTCCATATGGATCCCTTCCTTCACAGTATGTCCCCATATTCTCCAATACTCGAGCCATTTCTTCCTCATATTCCTGCAGAAAATCATCTTGCGGACTTGGAGAGGGCATATGAGACAACCCTACTTCTTCTAGTGGAATTGGGGTGCGCTGTTGTGATTTTATCCCTGCAGAGCACCTACACTTTGTTGGGCCCGAGGCCAAAGAAGGATTCCTTCTTTTTCTTTCCCTTTTTGAACTTGTTACATTTACTCTCTACTATTCAATCTTTGTGTCATCCATGTTTCTACCATCTATCCCTGTCTACACATCTGGGTTTTCTTCTAGAGGGGTTAAGGCAAGATTTACAAGGTTATCCAAAGTTAATTATTGTTGGGCCAATCCATGAATGATGATTAACTTAACCAGACCATGATGGTTGATAACAAACTATGGGTCTTCAACCTCCCTAACCCGACTAGCAATGTCATGCAAGGAATTTAAATAAAATGGCAAATTAAGTGTAATTTTCTGCTTCAAAATAACTAACAGTTTGAGTTGTTGAGGTTTTACCACATCCTGATGTCCGTCATAAGTGATGTACCTCTGAAAAATGGTCAATAATTCTTGCCATGGTTGGTTTAAAGATGTGGGGTGAATCCCTTTGCCTTTGCATACCAATTGTTAATCTGGGTCTTGGAATACCGCAACTGTGTCCTAGAGGAGAACATGCTTATCAACCCATCTTGTGCCTTATGCTGGAAGTCCAGAGACTTCTGCTATAACTGCTTCAAAAACTATTACATTTATTCCCTTCACTATCGTGCGTCCATCCTGTAGATTTTGCAAGAATTCAAGTGTTATTTCATTATGGAACCCTTGTAATTTGGCCAGGTACTGAAGCTAGCCGACATGCTCAAGAATTTCACTAGCCTGATCTGTTAATCGGAGTACTGTAGGTTCACTGTGAATAGCGTTTCCTCCCATGGTTGTTGGTTCTCAGTAGTTGGTTCACTTGCACTTTTGCATGCACTTTTCTCACTGTTTCACAGTTTGGAACAACACAATAAACCGTATACAAACTTTAAAAGTTGTTAAAAGAGAAATGATGTTGATTTAAAGTTGTTATTAATGAAAATGATGTTGTTTGTCTTATTGATAGTTTTTGGTGTAGTTTAATAATTAGTTGACATGCTATCCATAACGCTTACCTTGCCCCCTCCAATCAGAAAACAGTTTAATAATTATTATGCACGCTTATTCATTATGCAGACCTTCCCCTCTCTAATTAGAAAAGGGTGTCCATGACCATAAGCATGGGAAAACGGAAAATGGTGTGGGGAATTCATAAATGTGGCCAGACAATAATCAAAGCGGCATAAATACGACAGAAAGCAGTGGGCACAATACAGGTTGCAAAGATTTGAAATAAGGGTAAAAGGAATAAAACAGTGAATTGATCATTATGAAAAGGGATATTTCCTTAGGTGGTGAAATATGTGACCAAAGCATGACCGATGACAAATGATAATGACTGATGGTATCAATTGATCATACATTATTGATATAATGCATCTAAACGTATAGTTTAACATGCATGTTGGTTAATTTAGTTATAAACGTTGTTCAAATGGTAAATTCATCTTTAGAAATGAATCAATAGGAAATAATGGATAAAGGATACTGGGCAATGTAACATAGAACTTCAATACCACAAGCAAAGCCACTGCTTCCAGTAGGCATTCATAGCCTCGACAAGGTTTCATTTTAACCCAAAAATGAGCCAGAGCCTTCCATTTAGTATTTAGATGGTTTTATTTTTTATTTCTATAATGAGACCACTATGTTGGCATGGTAAACAGATAATCATAGTGCCATTCACCAGGATACAACAAAGTGATCAGGCCAGCTCATGATGAGACCTCCTGTCCTTCTCACAGTTTTGACTATCAATAAGGTCATTACCCTGGTGTGGTGGCCATAGTGATGAGACCCCCTATCCTCTTTAGGAAGATTTGCATTGAATTTTCTTTTGTTTTCATATTTTTATTGTAAAGGGAGGGAGTCTCATACACTCCTTAAGAGTTAGGGATGATGTGAGAAGTAAAAAAAATGCCAGTGAAAGTTATGCTTTTATCCCTATATCATCATACCAAAGGGAATTATCAATTAAATGTGTGAAAGATAAACCAGCATGATATTAAAATAGTGAATCATTTTAGGATATGAACAAAGAGAAGATAGTCAAGCAGTCAATATATAGATGAACCAAGTTAGTTTCAAAATAAAGATGACCATCAAAGGTTTTACAAGTCATAATGTTATTAATATTACTGTTTTTCCTTTATCTTGGGTACAAATTCCAAATCCAAACAGATGGTTTTGATAAGAAAACATGGGAGATAGAAATGGTTGTTTGACTAAAAATGAATGGCGATAGAACAACAATTATTGGTCTTAAGAAAAACAAATCACAGTTTTTCATTCTACTGAACAACAACTGTTCAATTGATTGAACAATAAACACACCAAAAAAATTGAATCCATTCAATTGAATGAACAACAACAGTTCAATTGAGTGAACAACAGTTGTTCAATTGATAGAACAATGGTTGTTCAATTGATTGAACAACAAAATACACAAAAATGAAGTTGGAGTTGTTCAATTGAATGAACAATAGTTGTTCAATTGAGTGAACAACAATTGTTCAATTGATTGAACAACAAAACACACAAAAAAGAAATCGGAGTTGTTCAGTTGACTGAACAACAACTGTTCAATTGAGTGAACAACAGTTGTTCAATTGATTGAACAACAAAATACACAAAAAAGAAAACGGAGTTGTTCAATTTAAATAACATAAGATGTTCAATTGAGTGAACAACAACTGCTCAATTGATTGAACAACAAACACACCAAAAAAATCAGAGTTGTTCAATCGATTGAATAGCAGTTGTTCAATTGATTGAACATCAAAGTACACACAACGAAATTGGAGCTATTCAATTGATTAAACAACAAAAAACACAAAAATGAAATTGCAGTTGTTCAATTGATTGAACAACAATTATTAAACACAAAAAAAAACAAAACAAATCCTCATATTTACACAGTGATGCTTAAAATAAATTACAACCAACCATAAGAAAAAAATATATACAATATTCACAACTAAAGAGAGATAAATTTTGATGAAAGTAAAGTTGTTAGGTCATCACTCGCTGCGGCTAAAATTTTCATAGTGGAGTCATCGCGTACCTGTTGGAAAAAAGACTCTTTGGTGAGTGGTTTATGATAAAAGTATACCCGATGTCCATTCGCCCGGAAAGAATGGTCGGACTCTTCAACGGTGGTCAAATTGAGAGTACCATTGTTGTGCACCTTTTGAATTTCATATGGGCCAAGCCACCTTGTCTGTAACTTACCCGAAAAGTCTTGAAATCTAGAATCATAGAGGAGCACTCAGTCTCCTTTCTGAAACATCTTCTTTTTAATAAGTCTTTCATGCTACTTATCCCTGTGATGCTAAATAATTGTAGTGCGTTGAAGAGAAAGTAGTTGAGCCTCATCCAATTCATTTATTTGTTGAAGTCGTTTAGTTTGGGCCTCCATTAGATCCAATCCCACTTCCTCGGTGGTTCTAAGAGTCTTTATTTCAAATTCAATAGGAAAGATGGGTTCTTTGCCAAATACAAGTTGGTACAGAGAATATCCAGTAGTATTTTCCTAAGTTGTGCGATACACCCACAAGGCCTCTAGAAGTCTAGTAGTCCAGTCAAGTTGATGTGTCAAAATTGTCTTGGTTAAAATTGCTTCGATGACCTTATTAGTTCTTTCAACCTACCCATTCGCTTGTGGGTGATACGAGGAAGTGATTCTATGCATGATGTGGTGGTTTCATAGAGTGGCTGTAATATTATGTCCTACAAATTTCCCCCCTCCATCTGTTATCACTTCCCTAGGTAACCCATACTGCACAAATGACCTGAAAAGGAAATTAATTACGGCTTCTTCCATCGCTCTTGGAAAATCTATTGTTTCTACCCACTTTGTTACATAGTCTGTAGCAACCAGTATGTATGCCTTTTGGTTTGATGGTGGATGAAATGGGCCAACAAAATCCAATGCCCATCGTTCAAAAGGTTTTATTACCAATTGGGGCTGGAGCAACATTTTGTCAGATTGACTAGAACGGCCCATCCTTTGGTAGTTATCACAAGCTTAGACATATTTCTTAGCATATTTAAAGATCTGGGCCAATAATAGCCCATCTGTAGTACCTTGTTCCCATTTCTGTGATCTATGAAGTGTCCTCTGCAAGGCTTGTCATGGCAGGCCTTCAGAATGTCGTAGATTTCATATTCATGAATGCATCTGTGTATGCACATATCAGACCCTATATGAAGAAGGTATCCACCAATCCAAGAAAATCAGGCTCTGTGTTGGACGATCTGTTTCCTTTCCCTTGCTGTCAGGTGTCTGGGTAGCTTTCCCACCGCTAGATAGTTTCCTACATCTACATACCATGGTGTTTTAACTACTATGACAAACAAATGTTCATCTGGAAACTGGTCATCCACTTCCAGTAGATCGTTTATCTTTGGAACCCATGATAGAAAGTTCGCGACTCAGTTTTCCTTCCCTAGACAGTCTTTAATGGTGATATCGAACTCTTGCAAAAGTAACAACAATTGAGTCACTCGACCATTTGTAATTGGTTTATTAGCTAAGTATCTAATGAAGGAATGATCAGTATACAGAAAAACTTGATAGCTAGTTACATAATTTCTAAATTTGTTTATGGCATAAATGATAGCTAGAAATTCCTTTTCTATTACTGTATAATTAAGTTCAACAACAGTAAGATTTTTGTTGATATACTAAATAGCATAAGGCTTTTTGTCCTCTTCTTAGCCAAGGATAGCACCTATTATTGCATCTGACGCGTCCATGTAGATATGAAAGGGTAGCTCCTAGCTGAGTCCATGCAATACTAGTGCCGTCAAAACTAATTTCTTCAAATCTGTAAAATTTGTGTCACATTTTTTAGACCATTTAAAGGCAACATTTCCTATTAAAGCATACAAAGGTGCAACAATTTGTGAATTTTTTTCTTATGAACCTATGCTAATAACCTGCATATCCAAGGAAGCTACATACCTCCATCTGAGTACAGGGTGTAGGTAGTAGGAGAATTACCTCTATCTTCACTGGATCTACCTATATCCCAGCTGCAAAAATGTAGTGTCCTAGGATTATGCCTTTTATCATCATCATGTGACACTTGACGTTACTTAAACACAACCTGGTAGCAATGGATCATTCCAACACATTTTCTAATGTCTGTAGCGCTTGGTCAAAGTCATCCCCATACGGGGTAAAGTCATCCATATAAACTTCAAGTCCTTCATTTATCATATCAGCGAAAATACTAAGTATGGACCTCTGAAATGTAGCTGGGGCATTGCATAACCCAAAAGGTAACACTATGTAAGAAAATGTACCCCATGGGCAGGTAAAGGTGGTTTTGTCTTGGTATTCAGGGATGATTTGGATCTAATTATAGCTACTGAAGCCATCCAGAAAGGAAAAGAATTCCTTCCCTGCTAGTGTATCAAGGACTTGATCAATAAATGGAAGAGGGAAGTGATATTTCTACATGGCTTTGTTCAATTCCTAATAATCCACACAGATATGCAACTTCCCGTTTTTCTTGGGAACAACTACCAGCGGAGAGACCCACTTACTGTATGAAATGGGATAAATAAAATTCACATCCAGCAACTTCTATAGCTCTTCTTCTACAATATCTTTGAGATGCAGATTTAATATCCATTGAGGTTGCTAGATAGGACAAGCATCATTTTTGGTGTAGATATGATGTGTACATAATTGTGGGTCTATGCCCTTCATTTCTAGATAGTCCCAAGCAAAAGCCCCTTTATATTTTTGTAGAACTTGGATGAGCTTTTGCTGTTGGTCAATGTCCAGACTATCATTGATATTTAAAACTTTTCCTGGTTCAATTTCAACAGGCATTATGTTTTGAACGAAATTTGTCATAATATGTTGATCATCAGTATCTTTCAAGGGGTATTTTAAGGCTTCATTGTCAAGAATATATTTTAACATTTAACATTTTACATTATTCACAGTGCCTAGCTAATTAATAAAGTTATTGATTACATCGTCTTCAGTCTGATTCTTGAACTCAAGTGCCTCTACTACTATAAGTGGTGAATGAATACTTTCTTCTAGGTATGTGGATGGTTGTTTATGTATTTTCACAATGGGAGGACTTGGTTTGGTAGGAGGATATAGAACCAGAATATTTACAAAATCTCCCTTAGCAATGGTCATGTTTCCCACATTGCAACCTATAGAAGCATCGGTTGTTGTAAGCTAAGGATGACCCAAAATAAAAGAGTGCCCAACTAACCAACTTTTTGGGTTTATAACTAGAAAATCCACTGGGTACTCCCATGAATCAACAGAAACCATAATGTCTTGTAAAGTTCCCTTTGGTCTTACCACCAAACGATTAGCGAGTTCTAGCAGGGTGGTGGTTGGTTTCAGAGCTGTGATATGAAGAGTCTCACAGGTTTCTGCGGTTAAGATGTTAATGGTTGCACCCAAGTCAACTAGTGTGTTCAAAAAAGAGTGGCCATATATTTGGACTGCAACTATGGGATTCCCTGGATCTTCATATTTTATCAGTGTTTCCCTACCCAAAAGTAAATCAGACAAGGTCCCTACAACATGAATAGTTAGTGGAGATTTTATTTTCCGCACATGCTTTTTTGCAGATAGTTATTTAATCGTTTTAGCATAAATACGAATATCTTGGATGACCTAGACGAGAGGAATTTTATTGCAAATATTTTTTAGTTTCCCTACTAGATCAAAGTCTGGATAAACAATAGGTTTAGGTGTTGTTAATATTTTAGGGAACGGGGGAGAAGTAATTATGATTTTTTCAGGATCTTTATGTTCAACTATGTCTTCTCCCTATTTTATTTCTATGTCAGTCACAGTTGATGTTGTGTTTACAGGTGATGTTTCTAACTCAATTGATTGCTGGTTTATGTCTTCCTCAGGAGTGATAATGCATCTTAACCTCAGCTTAAGTCCATTTCATTCTTTTTGTTCAATCTTAAGGTCTGATTTTTTAACAATTTGTATCAGCTGAACCAGTTTTTTATTGGGGTTTGGATTTGGTTGAGATGGTAGTTGGGGACATAGAAGGGGATGAGGATTTTGCTGTAATGGATATGGGGCTGATAAAGTAGGTTCAGGTTGAGGACCTGTCCCCATAGGCGAATTTGTTATCCCCAGAGGTCGCTGTCAATTCAGAGACAAGTTTGAATTTTGTGAAGTAGAGGTAGGCCACTGGGATGGGTATGGATTATTTTTCCAAAAAGGAGTAAAAGGAGAATTCAGCCAACCATTACCTAGAAAGGACTCGGTTGGCCAAGGTGGCATAGGAAATGGTTGGAACTACCAATTCGATAAAGGTGATTGAAATTGTCATGTTGTTCCATAATTCTGCTACTGATTAAATAACGAAGAAGGGAAGTACTGAGATGTGTCTTGTGACATATATACTTGTAGGTCAGCCTTGCCACTGCTGATGTTGGTTCAATAAGTATATTGGTTCTATCTCTTCTTCTACTTCTTTGAAGACTTCTTTCAACCCTAGAATTGATGGAGAGTACTCGGTGGCATGGTCCTTGGTGCAGATAGCGCATGTCTAGACCATGTCCAATGGACACTCCCATTGACTGTGTTTCTTCCTACAACGTGGGCAAAAAATGACCAAATTCTGTTATGCTAAGGCTTGTTTTGTTTGGCCTACAGGATGTCCAACTGCATTGTAAGGGTGCCCGGGATGTTTGTCTTGAAGTCCTCCAAGAGGTTACCAATTTCTACTCGTGTCACGCCTCCACTAGGCAGTTTGCTTCCTCTAGTCATAGAACCTCGACTTCCTGACCTGGTGTGTGTGCTACCTCACAAACACCTGATACACAAACGAAAAATTTCATCATAATCCTCTTGAGAAATGTCTCCCTTCCCCATCAAATTCAAAGTTTCCATCCATTCTTCTTCCATTCCTTTAATTAGTATGGCTTTCAAGACTTCTTTTGGTGGTGTGGAGTGAGGGGATCTTTGCAAATCGTAGTGAAACCATTTGACATATTCCTCTAGAGTTTCATTATCCTTTCGAGACATTTTAAATATTTCATCTTTTAATTCCATAGTCTTACAATAGTCCTGATATTTTGTGAGAAAAGAATTTTTCATTTCATCCCAAGATAAATAGTGCACCCACCTAAACCCATGAACCACCTTAAAGCTTCTCCTTTAAGGGTAGAAGGGAATAGCTTGAATTTTTTAGGATCAATGGTGTAATCATATCCTCTACACATGATGTCAAATTCGAATAAGAAGGCATTTAGACCCTCTGTGATCATGCCATGAAAGGTTGGGATGTTTTGCAAGGGGATAGCTTTCATCAGGGCATTGGCTACTGGGTTGACTATGGGATATTCCAATGTCAATGTCTGGCCTTGAGGTGCTTGATTTTCATTTGGTCGAAAATGTGCCAATATCCTTCAGGGACTTCAAGGGATGTTATCCGAGTAGGTGGAGTATATTCAATCCAAGGTGGTTTTACAACACTACTCAGATTTGAGATCACAGGAGATCCTTGTTCAGACAATTGTGGCTCTACCCTAACAATGCCACTGGTTTCTCCCTCTCATTCTCCTAAATTGCATGATTTTCCCTCTCGTGAAGGATCAAGACATAAATTTTGGTAACCTGAAAGCTCTATTCAGATCCTCTGGTTTGGCTATGAATCTCAGAACAGGCTGAAGATGGTGAGCCTATTGTCTGAGAGATTAAAGTAGGGATTTTCCCAGATATAGTCTGGGGTCCTACTGATGCTTGAGATTTTGCTCTTCTTGTGATTTCATCTATAAAATTGATCTTCCAAGATTCACTGATCCCTTGGGTTTGGGTGGGGGGTACTGATCTTTTTCTATCTTTTTATCCTTATTCATTCATAAAAACCCCTACTCCTATTTAACCTCTATGCATATGCTGAAAAGCGGGTTGATGAGCAAGCACTTTACTTGCTGGTTACGCAGGTTCTCATCTCTCATTTTTAAAAACTAATTATTTTACAACAAGAGAAATAAAAATAAATCACTTTGCAACACTCTCCCCGGAAACGACGCTAAAATGTTGGTGCACTAAGATGACTTTTAAAAGCAACCTTAATACCTACATTAATTATCAAACCAGGGTAAGTCTGTTTATTTCAAGAGTGTTCAGCATTGTCTATGCAAGTGACTTCAGAGGTTAATTTAGAAAGAAATGGTTTAGAACCATTGCAATGATTAATATCTAATTCTCGAAGTTCAATCCAAGCAAATCTGAAAGAAATACCTTAAAACAGTTTCAAATATATTTTAATCTATCCAAGAGAAAACTAAATCTGAATGCAAGTCAAGGGAATCACTCTTAGCAGATCTAACTAGCATCAACAATAACTCATTCGGTAAGAAAGGAAAACTACAACAAATGAATGGCAAGTAACTATTCAAATGTTTAACTGAAAGAAATCAACTGTGAACTTAATATCTCTAATAACACTACTTTAGAATGAATAAAAATCAAATACTTAAACTAATCTCATAAATTCATTAAATATTAAAACGCAGATGTAAACATAGAAAGATCAAGAATCTAATTTTAACGACAACGGTAAATCGTAACAATCAATAATCACAACAATCAGAATAATGCTATTTTCATGAAATAACAGGAATAAACAATTGCAAGAGTAAACATAAATAAATATGACATAATTAAAGCAGTAAATCTCTTATCAACTAGGCTAAGAGTCTCCAGAAGTCATTGCTGAAAGACACTCAGATACAGGGAAAACACAGTCTTCTTCATTAAACTCGATAATAAAGATACAACGTCACAGTAGAGAGAGTACTCTATGTCAAAAATGAATAGTTACAATCTCCAAATTTCTAGCTAGTTGTTCTATTTTTCCTGTCAGATTTATATGACTTATGAGAGACAAACGGATAGAAGTGAATCCTCAAGATCAGGAGATCCTGGGATTTTGCAATTGACAATCTGATTTCATTACAAAATAAACTTGATTCTCTTGGTCTTGAGCTATCCTTCATAATCGATACCTTGTCCTTTTTCCTTTCTTAGTCGTTGTTGTTCCATCATTTGAACAACAATCGTCCAATCCATATTCCTGCATATAAAAATAGTGAAAGTTAGCTTTAATGCCCAAAATTACCCAATTCGTCAATGATCGATTTTATTGAGCTTCTATAATCGTTTCTTCTAAATTCTTTTATAAAATGAAGATAAAATGAATGATTCATTAATCTAAGATGAGGATAAAACATACCTTTTCCATGGCCCAATAGAGATTGCCATGAAATCTCGAAGAAGGCTCATGTTGAGCTTTCCCTTGGAAGCATTGGGAACCCATGGGGATTGGGTCATAGTGTTTGTTTCTAGTCTTGTGCTTTCAATATTTTGGTGATTTGCTTGCGCTCGATTTGCAGTTTGTTTTTATGTCTGGTGCATGACCATGCCACTTTGTTTGTGGTGTCGCATTGCTATTGGTTTTTCATGGTCGTCTTCATGGTTTCTTTTGGTTCTTACCTTTTATGTTTTGAGGGTCTTGGGAATCGGTTGGGAAAGAGGAAAGATGATGGAGCTCGAGGAGAGTTGTGTGAAGTCCAACAGGTTATGTAAGACCTGGATGAAGCTTGGTACGGGTATAAGGGCAGCTGAAGGAAAGTGTATGACAACTAGTTGGATTGGTTGGGTCCATTGGTGTAAATGGATAGTGGAAGGAAAGTCACGAGAAAGGTTAATTAAAGAGATTTGACATGTCAAATGCCTTAGCTATGTTGGGAACTGTTGTTCTCGATGTTGTGCATGTGATGCATTGGATAAAGGGAGTTCTCTTAAATTAGACCTTGTGATATTTGGTAATGGGGTTGTGACTATGATTATGTTGACGATTATTTATGCAATGTTACGTACAAGGTGGTACTAATAGTGTTGTGTGCATATTGCATATGTAGTGATGGGTATAGATGGTGCTATGTACGTGTAGGATATGGGGTGTTGTGTACATATTGTACTATGCGCATGATGGATATGCAGTGTTGTGTGTATTTTGTGATGTGCCCATGTTCGATATGTGGTGCTGTGTAGATATGGTGCTATGTACATGTTGTATATGTGGCGCTATGTACATATGGTGTTGTGTGCATGATTGTACATGTGGTGCTATGTACATATGGTGTTGTGTGCATGATTGTACATGTGGTGTTATGTGCATGTGGTGTCATGTAGATATTGTATATGGGGTGTTGTATGCAAGTGGTGTTGTGTACATGCTGTGCATGTGGTGATGTCTACATGTGGTGTTGTGTACATGTCGCATATGTGGTTTTGTGTACATGTGGTTTTGTGTACATGTTGTGCAAGTGGTGCTATATACATGTGGTTTTGTGTACACATTGTGCAGGTGGTGTTGTGTAATGTAGTGTTGTGTACATGTTGCGTAGGTGGTGTTGTGTACAGGTGGTGCTATGTACGTGTTGTACATGTGGTATTGTTATACATATGGTATTATGTGCATGTTGTGCATGCTATGTTGTGCACATGTGGTATTGGTGCATGTTATACATGTTACTTTCTGTATGTGTGGTATTGTGTAGTCATGGTATTGTGACGTGTATTTGTTGCATTGTACTCTATGTACATATATATCGTGTTGTGTTGTACATGGGATGTAGGTGTATGTATTGTGTTTTGTTGTACATTGGGTGAAGTTGTATGTGTTGTGTTGTACACTGGATGCAGGTGTATGTGTTGTGTTGTACATTAGGTGCAGGTCCATGTATTGCATGGTGTTGTATGTCGTGTGTGGTTTTATGTGTGTGATGCACACTATGTGTATATGTGCGTGGTTGAAGAGAAGGCATTGGTTTTTTTTTCAGATGTGGCAACAGATCCAGTGTGCATACAAAAATGATATAAGATAAAGATAGATGGTAAGGATTGATTAAAGGATAAGTATCAATATTTTAGTTTAGTTTTAATTATGCATGTAATCTATGATTCTGGTTTATGATGATTACATGTGATCTATGACTCTGATTTATGATAGTTACATGGGATGTATGATTTTGATTATGATAGTTTATTTTTGAGCTAACTGGATGTGATATGTTTATTCATGATGATATAATCAAACAACTAATTTGACTTGTTGTGACAAGAAGTGAACATAATTGCAGGTGTATCTTATTGGCGAGCCACCAATGAGATATGATTTTATTTTATTTCGATTTTTTTTTAGTCTAATGGAATTTTTGTGCTTAGTACAAGAAATCATGAAAATGCTCGGTTGGGTGGTTGAAGCTAACTGCAAGAATTAGTAGTGTCAGTGAAAGGAATTGAACAAGCAACAATATATTCGTAAAGCACTTTAGGAGTAGGGACATTGTGGGACGCTGGTACCCAATAGTGTCCATTGATTTCCATGAGCATTCTATGACAGGTATGATGGTTTTGAGGAAGGGATATGCCTTGGTTTTTGGACCTTCTAATGCAAAGAAACCTTGCCAAGTGAGGGGTCATCCGAGGGATTGTGTAGCAGAGAAGGGGATGCTTGTAGAACTTGGAAGTGGTTTGGCTGTGTGGAAGGGGGTGATCAGATTGCTCGAGGCACTGTGTAGCAGAGAAGGGAAGGCCAAGGATGGATTTTTTTGGTCATTAGAATTTCCAAATGAAATCATATGCACATTGGGAGTGTGCCTTGAAACAATGAGTCAAGAACTTTTCACTCAGAGGACAAGTGGTACAGGATTGTAGTGCTAGACATTAGATGCAACTTTGACTTTGGCAGTGGATTCTCGACTTCTCGAGGTATTACTTTGAGGGTGGAGGTGTGAGCCTCTGGATTTCGTTGCTGTGGATGCAAACATTGAATCTTTTTATTTGTTGGTTGAACAAATGTGCATGTGTATCTTATTGTAAATATCGTATTGAGATGGATATAGAAAGCTCCATAGAAAGTATGATTATTTTCTATTTGAAGCAAACGTGTATCACTGTATATGTGGTTATTATTATAACTATTGTAATGAGTTATGTTATAAAGTTCCAGCAAATGGTATGATTGTCATATCTTCAGCAATTGTCATTGTAAATACTACAACAAGTTGTGTTATAAAGCTCCATAGGTAGAATGTTTTGTTTCTAGTGGTTTGATGGTTTATAGGTGTCATTGAACATTGAGGATGGTGTTCCCCCAAGGGGGAGGGTTATGTAACAACCCTCATAAAAAATCCATGTAAAAATACATAAGACCAAAGTCATGGGAGACATATTCTAAGCTAAATGGTGGGAAAAACATCCAAGTGGGTTGTCACTTTGGTTTATTAATGGCTAAGGAAATTGGCAAAGGCAATGGCAAAGGATTTGGAAAGGCATGAGGCATTATTTGACATTTTTTATGAAAATAATGGAAATTATGAGAAAAGGAAGATGAAAGGTCATAGGTTGCATGCGAGGAGGAAATTGAAGGAAAACAATGGAAAAATGAAGAAAATAGAGGCCTCATTAAGAAAAAGGCTTATGAGGATTAGTTGACAGACTTTTGTCAGTTCACTTTTGGAGTTATCTCTCATACTCTTGGACACTTAAGTTTCCTTGGAGCACTCTTAGAGGAGTGTGGCATAATTGGAGTTTTGGAGCAAGAAGGAAAATGAAGAGCAGGAAAGTGCAAGAGGACATCGAGATCAACAACTACAATGAGTTTTGCTTGTAGGTACCAAGTTGCATGTATGATTTCCTTGCTAGTTTTGGCATGCATGGCATATGCATGTGGTTTCTTGGTTATGATATGTCAATGACATGGAGGAATGCCTGGATTGACAGTGGATTAATTAGCCTTGCCATTTCCTTGATAGTCATAGTGTTGCGGGTTTCTTTCCTTTTTTTTTTTGGTTGATTCTCATGTTCCTTTGGTTGTGGGTTGAGTTACTAGTTCTTGGAAGCCTTGATTGGACAAATTCTCTAGAAGCCCTATAACAACTTAGCTTGAGTTCCTAGTCCTAGAAGCCTTGGTTAGACAAACGCTTTGGAAGCCCTTCTGGGTTGAGTTACTAGTCTTGGAAGCGCTGGTTGGACAAACACTCTAGAAACCCGATGACAACTATGGGTTGAGTTACTAGTTTTGGAGGCCCTAGTTGGAACAAATGCTCTAGAGCCCTAGACAGGTTGAGTAGAGACCAATTTGGTGATGGTTAGTGATGTATGACCATGAGGTGGAATCATTGGTTGATGGTTGAGGTGGTTGGCCTCTGGAAGCCCTAGTTTGGTTTTGTTGGATGTGTTCCGTGAGATCCCACATTCATGCTTGGAATATGGCACGGGGGTGACTAGATGAAAGAGAGGTCTAATTCAACCTAGTCTATGGTCAGGTGGTTCATGGAACTCCCAGACCTGGTTGCATTTTGTATATTTTAATAAGAGATTCCTTCCTCTTGTATTTGATGGGTAAATATACTTGTTTATATGTTGATTTTATGGTTGTTATATCCTTTCTATTTCTATTGATTATATGTTGGTTATGAGCATGTTTTATGACAGTGATGATGTATGCCTCTCGTCATGTTTTGATTTGTAAATGAATGAACAATTAATATGTGACTTAAAAAATGATAATGCAGCTAGTGTGATAATGCATCAATGTTTCTTAGCGATTATTAGATAAGTATGAGACCCCTATGCTCAGATATGTTGCTATGACATGTAGAATGCATATTTGTGGCATGTTTGACAAAATGCTTGTCATGGCCAGTAAAGGTCTAGCCAAGTATTTTTTCATGTATTTGCAATTGTATCATTGTTTCGATGTTAATTTTTATTTTTGGAAGTTCTGGGCAGTGGCCTAAGTCCTGGCCCTGAAAAAGTGGAACAGATTTCGGGGTCGCGGGATCTGAACTAGTTGAAAAAGACCCCAGTCGCTCGCATGCCCTTGTTGTGAGAGCAAATGGAGGGCCCCAATCGCACGCATTCCCATTTCATCGGAGTGACTGAGGCTCCTAAGGAAGTGAAGTGTCAAGGTGTCTTAGGGGTTGATCACCTAGAAGGGTTGGTTGGCTCTTGTACGTTCTGTGACATGTGAAAAATGTCAGATTGGTTGTGTTGTGTTGATTCCACTTCCTTTACTGTACATGGGGAGTTGAATCAGATCGTAGTAGCCTCTCGTCGCATGTTTACCCCAACAAACCGGTTAACGTGGGTAAATGTGGGAGGGTTTTACAATGCATTTCATCCCAAGTTCTAACAAAGTTTGTACCTAATCCCATAAACCATCATAAAGCACCATATTTAAGAGTAGTAAGAAATAACTTTAATTTTTCATAGCTTCAACACTACCTCAAATTTAGAGAGAAAATCTTTAGGATCTTCGGTTCTTAACCCATGAAAATTTGGTAGCACAGAAAGTGAAATATTTTACAAGCTCACATTAGTTGTTGGGTCCTAAATGGGGAAGCCAAATTCTTCTTCCTCTTCTTCTTCTTCTTGATGTACGTTTCTTCTTCCATTTCCTCTAGCTCCTTTTCTAGTTCTATCTTTTGTGCCAGTTCCAACTCATGTTTCTCCTGTCCCTTCTCCTATTTTCATCTATTGATGATTATGATGTATGAGAATATGGTGGTTCTTCAATTAGATATTCTATAATTGGTTTCTCTTCAAATGAACTCTGCCCTATTATAGTCTCTTCAATTGGTATCTCCAATTAATTTCCATGAAGTACCTTTCATGTTGGATGTGAGTAGAAAAGAATTGCTTGTGGTGAACATCATTCTTGTTCTTGAGTTCTTTTAGTTTCCTCTAGGTACCTACTTCTACCTGCAAATTTGGGGATGCGTGATGTGGATGACGTTGTGGCTATTACCATACCACGTGTTGAACTAGTTGTGGTGGTAGGTGGATGAAGTGTTGAAGTGATTCTACCTCTAACAAATATACCTCTAATTTTTCTTTTCCTATTCATGCATCCTAATTTTCATGCTCTATTTATGTAGCTAATTTTATGCCTAAATTAGAAACCAAATTCTAGATACACTTCCCAAATAACGGTGCCTAAAATGTCACTGAATTCTATTCCTTGAGAATTATGTTACATTTAAATCATTAATTATAGTTGGTAAACTTGTTAAGTGTAATACACAATATATGTAGGGTCAGGTTTCTAACTATTCTATTGAAATTTTAGGTGAAAGCAAAGTCTAATCTATGAAAAGTAATCGCAGTTTAATTCAGCATAGTCATGGTCCTAAACATTTTCAAACACTCACCATGTAAAATTTTTCCATGAGACAATCACAAATTCAATTGGTCATATAACTTATAATTTTAATTCTACAATTGAAGATGAACAAATCTTTATACCAAAATGATAGCACTCTTTATACCAAAATGATAGCACTGGCTTGTGAGATGATGAATATGGCAGACTTCCAGACATGATAAGCAAAACAAATGGTGAAAAGATGACAAAATGAGTTCATAAGATGACAAAAAGAGTTCATTCTTGAGGCCCAACAAAAAATTATAGGTAGATGGATGTATGACCATTTATTAAATCTTTTGTCAAAATAAATATTCATACTTTTTGTATCAAAAACCTGTATATACTTTTAAGATTGGTGAATGCATGAGCATGTCTTTAATATTTGTCGATAAACTCTCCAAAATTTTAGGGAATATTGTAAAGGTCTTTGGTATCCCAGATATTAAAGATTTTACTCATATATATATGTGTGTGTATGTTATTGTTTATAAATTTCAAAATCTAGAATTAATTTTACATAATAAAACATTTTTCTATGTAAAATTAATCTTGAATTTTGAAATTTATTAACAATAAATATGTGTGTGTATGTTATTGTTTATAAATTTCAAAATCTAGGATTAATTTAACATAATAAAACATTTTTCTATGTAAAATTAATCTTGAATTTTGAAATTTATTAACAATAAATACAGCAATATTCATAATATAATTGATCCCCATATATAGGAAACTCCAGTGATACTCCAAAGTCTAAAGTTCAAATAGTATAGAGATGCATCCCTCATGGGGTTGCTCATGGAGTTGCCATCACATTTTAGAAAGTTCATGATACTAAAGCTAAAGTTATGACTTAATGGATTCATGGATTCAGTGGATACACAGTCGTCCAGTTTGAACAATTAGCATTATGTAGGCGCTTTTAGCAATTAGCATTATGTAAGCGATGTAGAGATGACTTATTATCAATAAAAATAGACTTATCATCAATAGAGAATATCAATAAAAATAGACTTATCATCAATAGAGAATATAAAATTTCAAGTTTCTTCCCTGTCAATGAAAATGAAAATGAAAATAAAATTTTAAATGGCTTAAATTCCACAACATGCATGCACGTTACAACATTACAAAACCAAGTGTCTTGCCCAGCTTGATACAATTTGGCATATATCAACATGCATGCACATTGCACAACCAAGTGCTGTGCCTGAATCTCCACTGCGAAGTGCCGTTTTCATCTGAATCTCCGCTGTTAAGTGCCGTTTTCTTAATAAATGCTCTGTAGTTTCTATTCATAATAAGGTGACAAAATTGCTAAACATTAGGCAACAGAAAAGCCGATCTTAGAAACTCAAATAAGCGTTAGAAACTGAGTTGAAACTGAGTTACAAGTCGCTGGCTACAACCGACCAAAAAGACAACAATCCAAGAACTGGCGGTCACTAGAACCAAGTTCCATAACTAATCATCATAAAAACATAAAAGATAGGCAGATGTACAGCCATTCCCAGCCTTTGGTTGGTAAGGCGGGCTTGGGAACAGTGAATTCCCAGCCATCATCGTTCTGCTGCTGTTCTTCCAGAGGCTTCTCTGCTTCAGAATTCAAGTGCCGATGTAGGGAACCTGTCCTTCAGTGACCAGGGAACGAGACTACGTGGCATTCCCGCCTGACCTTTGGTGTGGCCACCCTGCACTCTGAAATTGCTGGGATCAAAACATTTATTCTGTTTCTTCTGCATCTTTTTTATTTTCTGAGTAGGTTTACCCATTTGTACATAACCTCCGACTTAACAACTAACTGACTGTTATTGTGTCATCATCCTCGACAGACTCCACACTTGTATTCTGGTGACCTAGAAGAATGTCACTGCTTTCTGAACTATGAGTATTCGGAGAACGCATTAGATTTCATGCGGCAACCATCTGGATTCAAAGTTTTCTCACTACCCTTTTTCCGCCGTTTAGGAGAGGAAAAACCACAAGCAAAAGCCTCCAATGCTTTTGTAGTCAAGGGGCGGACCCTTGTGCTTTGCCTTCGTACATTTCCCTGTAGAGTACTTTCATTGTTTTCTTGTGGCTTGATAGAATAGCTTTCATCTGGATCAGGACTTGAGGACTGTGCAACTCCTGGATTATTAAACACTTCCTGAGAATGCCCAAAATTTGCCTCAGAATAAGAAGTTTCTTCAGACTTTGAAGCTTGTGAGACCTGACTGCTTATATCTGAGACAGAATTGATCTTCATGTTTATTGGATGATCATAGGGTAGGTTCAAATCAGGCACTATCTCAGGTGTCAATTTGCATATCCTAGAATTCTGAGAATTGTTATTGATCTTATTTCCAGAAAGATCAGGACTTGAGGACTGTGCAACTCCCGGATTATTAAACACTTCCTGAGAATGCCCAGAATTTGCCTCAAAATAAGAAGTTTCTTCAGACTTTGAAGCTTGTGAGACCTGAATGCTTATATCTGAGACAGAATTGATCTTCATGTTTATTGGTTGATCATAGGGTAGGTTCAAATCAGGCACTATCTCAGGTGTCAATTTGCATATCCTAGAATTCTGAGAATTGTTGTTGATCTTATTTCCAGAAAGCGAATCTGTACTCAGATTAGTGGTATTGATGCTTCTCCCGGCATGTGCTTGAGTTGAAGATGGTAGGGATATGCTTATTTCTGATGGACTGGCACCTAAAAGAGGAGATTCTTCCTTGGGGTCAAATTTCTGCATTGTTGTTTGATCTTTTGATTCACAATATTCTACCAAACTAGCGGCACTTTTATCCTCTTTGTATTTTATACAGGTAGTTAGTTCCCTCTGCTTCAAGGGAGAGAGCAGGCAATCCCTCTGATCAGGGCTTGGTTCCTTGCAGATTCCAAAAATCTCATTCCTCTCACCCGAGCTTTCATGATCAACTACAACACGGGCTGGCTTTTCCAAATTACAGTTCAATGAATTCCCCTCTGCGTAATGTGTGCAATGTTTCCATTGCTGAGATGGTAGTATTCCTAAATTGTCTGTATCTTCTGTTTCCCACGACACAGTTTGAGACTTATCAGAGCCATCATCCAGAGGCAATGTCACTATTTCTCGTATCCTAGGTGTTCCTACTCCTTGTGATGTTAGACTGGTGTCAACAACTGTAAATATAAAGGATTTTACTTGTTTAGGTTGAAGATAGGAACAGGGATAGCCTGCATGCCCATTTTCTTTATCTGCATTCTCAGAAGTATGGAAGCATTCTGGCTTCACTTCGACTCCTGTTATACCATGTGTATCTAGTTCAAGCAGTCTTGGATCTGATGCCACCCAGCTTAAAACCTCACTAACAGAATCAAAATAATGAATTCTTTTTGTTAGGTCTTTTCTTGAGAACTTCTGTACACCAGGGATCAGAAATACTAAACGCTGCCTCAATTCATAGGCCACACTGCTTCCCAAAATAAGTGGTCTGCTTGAGCTTTGCTAAGCCTGAAATATCCAGTTACAAACTTAGTAATCTCTTCAGTAGAAAGCTCGGACCATGCCTTGCCTGTAGGAATTTCATAACGAGAAGTGCTGACTGGGTTTGTCTTTGTTGGGTGAATGACAGCCGCAGTAAGATCTTCCTTGCCTTTGCCAATTCCCACGGCTTGAACAAGTGCATTTGGTCCTGCTAATGCTTTCAGCTTTGCAACAAACCCTTCCATAGAAACTCTTCCATCATTGAATGCCTTTGTTACCTGTTTATCAGAAAAACCCGTGAGACCCTATAGCTGTAAGAACATTCAAAATATCATAATAGTAGTAAGGCAATATACTTTGCAACTGGGAGACTTTTTTTTTAATTGTGTTTCATAATTGTATTGAGCAAAAACATAAATCGAGAATATTACGAAAATAAGGACAGCAGATAGGCTACAAAATTGGATCAGGGGATAAAATATTAAAAGACAAAGCCCAAAATCTAAAACCAGACTCCCAAGAACAGCAAAGCCCAATAGAGACAAAACATGAGAGGCGAATGAGCTTCCCTTTACAAATCCCCGGGATTTCATACAAGGAAGAAGGCTGAGGCTGGAAAAAGAAAACAAAACCATCCCTTTACAGCTTCTTGGGCAACATAAAAGGGAGCAGCATGTGCCTACGCAAGAAAATTCCTTGAAGTTCATGACGCAGATCTTCAAAAGCAACTCTTCTTACTGAAAGAATTGAGTTCACTTTTGTGAATGCTGTCCACATGTTTCTCATCATAGGTTAATTTGTCATTTAGGTTAAATCTATTGCAGAACCAAGAAGATTAATATGGCCCAACTGGATTATGAAATTCAGTTCATATGTATCAGTTACAAGATGTATCATCACATCATAATGCAAACTCTATTTGCACCCCACTTAAACTAAATTGGTGTCATGGAAATGAAAATGTCATATCAGCGTTCCATTGCTGTATTATTGAAAACAGCATAGCATCTTTACATTTACACAACACATTGAATTTTTGACGAGAAACCTTTACCTCTGGGATCTCATGTTTCAAATGCTCAGGTATGTCAGGAATAAGGCGTGCCAACAATTCCTGTTGCTGCCATCCAGAGAAAATGCGCTGGCCTTGGATACACTTTCTGCTTCTTGTCTTTCTAGATTCTGCCCATCTACAATATGACTCTGTATTGAAGAACTTGCCGTAATAGTGTGCTAATATATCCCCCATTTCTTTAGTTTCCACAAATATTTTCACTGCTTTAAGATTTTTCCCAAAAATATACAGCCCAAGTATGAATAAATCTTCCTCACTTTTACTCCAGGATGCACTTGGGCTGCCAGGCACTATCATGTAACCTTTTGAGCTTGCATCTTCCCCCATATTATGTATTCCTTTCTGCTGAACCTGGCAATTGGGATCAATCAAGTCCTTGTTTAAGTCCAGAAAACAAACTTTTATCTTCTTGACCATCTTCCAACCAACCCTGCCCCTTTTTCTTCGATGCCCATCACAATAGGAAAAAGTATCAAGCACAGTATTAGCTGCCACAGTAGATTCTGTCAGGGTGTTCCCTGGTCCTAAGAAATCTGTCTTCAAACCTGTAATATTCATATTGTCTTCTCTGAGTTGGCCACTGTTACTGATCGCATGGGTACAATGATCATTTTCCAGTTCAGATAAATCAACCTGACACAATTCACAATCTCTTTTTATGGCTCCAACTGGGGAAGACTGCTTTGAAGCGAACTCATTATCTGAGAGTGTTCCATTTCCAAAAGGTGAAAAACCACTTATCTGCATTACTGGCACAGGTAATCCCTCCACAAACAGTAGCTCAAATTCATCAGCCTTGTCATCCTTACAGTCCCTAATGTAATTTATTCTGAGTTGATCAAAGCCCATTTGCAACTTAAATGGTGACACTTTGACTTGATAATTATCTCCAATCTGGGGGGTAATATGTGGACTGTCAGAGTCATCACTGGAGTAAGTAGATGCTGATGACAGTAATAGACTTCCACATATTTCATGAATTGGCTCACTCCCATCATTGCTTTCATGAAGAGATGACTGCATTTCCTGTATTGTGAAAGCCAGTCTCTTCATCTAATGACAGTATAGAGATCTGAACAGACAAACAGTTTTTTTAGGAGCCCAGCATTATCAAGTTCAAGGCCATAAACAGCAGTAGCGACACACTCAAGTACTTGAAATGGGAAATTGCTGGATAACAGAATAGACAAACTTAGATTCAACACATCAAACAGTGGTTTCCTTTTCCTTTAGTCCTAGCCAAATCTGAAAGCATAATAATTGAGTTCAGAGTTAATCTACGTTTGTTTCATCATTAACATAAGATAAGCTTATTATGGTACAAATGTAAGGATCAACTCAGAAATTCCTCTAATTGATTGATTGCACAGCTCATAAATCTTGGATAGACTAAGGAAATTCAATACCAAACACTTCTGTAAAAGAAGAAATCTTTCTTGAATAGCAACCATGATTTCAATCTTGCAGATGACTTGGAGCTAAGAGATTGAGGGTTCTGTTGAAAACTGAGATACATAGACAGAGGTTTTAGTATTAGGGTTGGGTCCTCAAAATCTCAACCCATGTCATGATCTATATGACTCCATAATAATGTAATGTCCTAGGGTAGTTTTAGCCATTAGGATTCTATGTTTAACCAATGATGATCCCTAAGCCTCCATGATCCTTTCGTGTGCAACAAAAACTCCAATTAACCTGATGGAATCATCTTCTCCCTTTCTACTTCGCACAGAGAAAGGCCCAAAGAAGCTTCTCTCTTCTTGCATAAATAGCAATCAAGGCACCCAACAAGAGGAATAATAAACATTGGTCACCACTAGCACCTTGGTACAACTCTAAAACCACACTTGTAAGGACTTGCAGTCCTTGAACGCGCTCCTGGCTTGAAGTGCGATGGCGAAACAACAAAGTGCAAGTTCAGACCTACAACGTGGAGGTGTTATGTTATAATGCGATGCGTAGGAGGGGAGAGTGATGGATTTATATGCGTGGAAGCATGGTTCAGTACCTATGGAGCCAACCTACGACTTGAAGCAAGCCGACGGGGTAATTGCGATGGAGTGTGGGTGCATTGAGGCGTGGAGGACGAGTCGGCCGGGTAGACCAACTCGCCCTGCCACCCGTATAAGTAAAAGAAGTGTGGAGCTCATTCGATCATCACATCTTTGCTCATCCAACAAAGGAGAGGTGCATGGAATAAAAGGTAGCCGCAGCAAATAAAGGAAAGGCACAACACGGTGATGTGCCCAACCTTGGGCGAGCTTGCGAGGTTACACAGGGAAAACACATTGTCTTGGTTTGGGTGAGGGCGTGGGTAGAGGAGCGCCTGCCGGTCGAAGAGTAGGGCGTGCACGGGTGTGGGCGCCCAGTTGTGCGAAGGAGCGCCCGACAGTTGAACGAAGGCATGGGTGCCCGGTTTGTGCGACAACTTGGGTAGCTCGGGTGAGCACCTGCCCATCGTGCAAGGGTAAACGGGGGAGACTTGGTGGAGTCGCCCGCCGGTGTGAAGTGTTGAGATTGTGAACGGAGGTGTGACTCATGTGGAGGCGCTCGTGTGTGGCGACTTAGTTACAACGAGGCGCACCCAAGTTGGGCAAACAACACGATTGTGCAACAAGGTGAACGGAGGGTTGGTGAGTCGTGTGGCGACCGTGTGGAGGTGCCGACGAGCTGGGCAATCGAGTTTGTCGAAGTTGAAATTGGCTAACTTAGTGTAAATTTGGGGTTTCCCAAAATTTAACTTGTACTTTGTAAAAGTGAATATTGTATAATATATTAATAAGGGCATACTCATATTGCAGGGAGTTACCCCTTCCTTTATACTGTTGTGCATTTCTTTTGTATAATGCTGTTTATGTGAATGTTATGGGCTTTCACTTGTATAAAGGATAAAAGAATAATACTTGGTAACAAAAATAAAACTAAGTATGGAATGTTAGGCGTAGTCTACAATTGTAAGTATTGGTGAAAAGAAAACGGTTGGTAGTGCCGCACCTCGCCTAGCATGGTTGAAAGACTACCGTAGGCTTGGGGGAGTGACAACATTTCTAAGGATAAAGGTCTTGTTACCCTCCAAAATTAGGTGATCCATAGGAAAATCTTTTCTCCTATTCATCTCTTCCAGCTAGCAGCCAGCAACCCTTGAGACCCACTTTGTAGTTGATGTGATGTGCCATTTATATCTCTGCCACCTGCTTGCAGGATAATGTGTCTCCTTGCTCATTTGTCAAAAGCACATGTTGGAAGGTGGGTTTCTAATCAAAGGTACTTTATTGATTTTGCAATCGGGTGCTTATGCTTGTTTGTATTTGGGCATTTTGGCATGGATTATCGAGTAACTTGGAAGAAAGAAGGGTGTTGGCCATACTCTTCTTCCCTCACCTTAAATGGGGGGTTAATTTTCAATCCTAGTCTAGTGGGACCTCCCCTAATGGCCCATGGCTTTAGGAAAGGGCATTGGGAAACCATGATTGAGATAGCACAACCCCATCTATCCCTATTCCATACATACCACTTTCCATCTTACATTATAAGCCCTTATTCCACCTCCCTTCTTTGGGTCAACTATCATTGGTTCTCAGGGATTTGGCACCCACACATCTTTATTCCTGGGTAGTCCTTGGAAATGCACCTTGGGAGGTTGATGCATATAAAAGAAACAAAAAAAGCATATAATGGCCGCAAGAAAAGAACAAAATATGTCTAGACTTACAAATTAGCACATGGGCAAAAGCCAAGCATGATTTGGTTCTTCAACTTGTCTTGATGATGAACCACACTTGTTGGTTCGAAACGCCTAACAAATGAATGATGATGTGATTTTCATTGAAACCCCTCTCATAAACTTGTTATGGATCGTAGAAGCCTAAATTCAACAATTATAATATCTATATTAAAAACCTTATATATGAATTGAATATTTTAGGGTTTCTCTCCTCTGTAAGACAAGAGAAATAGCTCTTACCTTGTCAATCTACAATATATACTTACTTAAGAGTGTAACATAATATTCTATTTTAAATTTAAACATGTCAACTTAGAAAATTTCAAGGTGAGGAAAATCATAACAATTCCACCAACTACCTAGCCTAAATTCAATTGAGATATTGAATATATATTGATAAAAACTAAAAAATAAAAATTACAAATTACAAATATCATATGTAATTGAAATTAAAAGTATAAACAATACAAACCTTTTTAATTTAAAAAGATTTGTATTTTCAAAACAATAAAAAATTCTTGAGTTTCTTGACGGTCTTGTTTATCAAGGCGACAAATTTGTTAGGAAAATTATATTTTACTGAATTATTTTTTCAAAAAATCTTATCATAGAAATGTTTAAGTCGTTTTTTTATGGTGGAAATAAATTCAACACCATCAAAAATTCTGAAGACACCTAAAATCCTTAAATTTGACAACTCTAATCCAAATTTCCCAAAATTTCTGTGAAATTTTAACAAAAATCATGACAGAATTTCCAATTTATAACTTATTTAAACTACACTTTTTAAAATATTAACTAACAATTTCCCACAACAAACTCTATTATCCACCTTGTGAGAAAGTAGTGAGAGAGTCGTAAATGTGGTGGTTGGATCAAGTTCCAATAGCATCCACGGGGTGCATAGAGCTCACCCTTTCTGTCTACATGAGTTTCGATCTAGACGATGAGGATCTAAACACAATTCGTGAACATAATAGTAAACAACGATGAAGCAACGGATATATTATTCTCATCGGTCATACTTAGAGGGGTAAGATTAGTCTCCTTGGTCATACTTGCTAGCACTCTAGTCCTGGCTTAAGATGAAGTACAAGGGGTACTTATCCTTGGCTTTGCACAATGTTGTGAGGGTTGGACCATGGATATGATCGCTCACAAGGTACTATTGAGGGGTGCGCAACGAGGAGATCCTTGATCCTCAGTCACCATGGAACTATCAACACAAGCAACAACGAGCCTATTGAGTTTCCATTCCACTAGTACTTACTTTCCCTGCCTGAATCACAATTGTTTGATGGTTAGCCTGTGGCACCCTTGGAATGCGTGGTTCTTGAAGGGAATGAGAGTTGGCACCCTTGGCACCAGATGGAGGATAAGGAAATCTATGATTTGGTTAATACATAAGCACTTAAGGATTGATATGCTATTGAATATCAAGTCAATCTAAAGTTTAATAAGTGATAACGAGAAAATTAAACAAAAATAAATGGCCTAACTAATGTTTGGAAACTAATACCTAAAAATGGGTTTAATGTAAGTTAGAGCTAAGTAAATGATAGATACAAGATATCATGTTTAAAAGGGAAAATAATCTAAAGTTAAATGGATGTGGACATAAATGAATTATTAAAATAGATTGGTGCAAGAATTGAATTATTAAAATAAGTGGTTCTAAGAAACTAAAATCAAGAGAACCTCACCTAAGTGAGAAAATTCTAAAAAGATAACAAAATTTGAAGAGGAGAAATTAAAGGTAGTAACTACAACTAACTAGGACTCTTGGTAGGCCACAAGAAACAAGTCTCAAAAATTAAGGAAGGGAAAAGGGGGCATAAGGGAACATCTAGGAGTAAATTTAGGAACACGTGTCTCTTGGGTAAGAGAAAATTTTTAGTTTAAATAAAATAATAGGAAATTTTATGAGAACAAAATTCTAGATAGGACATGTGGCCAGTGATAATCAAATTTATGAAATTTAATAAATAATTATTTTGCATGTGAAAAAAATTATCGCATCTAATCCTTGCCTAAAAGACTCTATAAACGGAACACATTCTTATGAAGGGGACATGTTGGAGCTCCTTAATGTTAGATGGGAGTCATAATGACATTCTAAATTTTCTAGTGAGAACCTGTAATTCATTGTAAATTGGTGATCTTGAGCATTGTTGATAGTGTGGTGGATAGGAATCATTGACGTGGGGAGATCAAGGTTGCAACTCATAATTCTACTGGCTGGTGTTATTCTCTCCTCCTATCTACAACCCCACTACAGTTGGAAGAGCCAAAGGGAAGAAGAGTACCTTGTGTTGGTAGGGTGGACAACCAAGTGGGTTAGCAAATTCAAATAAGCACGGTGGGAATTGCAAAAAATGAATCTTTGTAACCACAATGACTAAGGAATGAGGATTGCAACAACCTGCGTTGAGGATTCAAAAAATGAATCTTTGTAACCACAATGACTAAGGAATGAGGATTGCAACAACCTGCGTTGAGGATTCTAACTTCTATTGGGTGGATTATTAATAATAATCCATGTAACTTGTCTTATGGGTTGATTAGTAAAACATTTGACCATTCTTCATTATATTTCATACATTATTGTTTTGTACGTTGTTGTAGAATATAATAGTGACAATATGCTTAAGTATTGAAGTTGTAAAGTTTTGCAATTATATTTATAATTGTATTTACCTGTCCTTGAAAAAAATGAGCAGAATATTGGGGTCATATGGAGGGGACCTACACACATGAATGCTCATTTTTTTTTTCAATTTGAATATTTATGTATTTATTGGTTGATTGTTTTTTTGATCCAGTTTTTCTTGGGTTCCTAGTTTGCAGTCAATTGGTTTGATGACGAGTCCAATTCCGATAACATTGGTTCATTGTTCATTTCAAGTTTTAACTTTTGAGTCTTGACTCTAGATACTGTTAACTTTATTTGACTCGTCACTTTTTACTATTTTTGAGTTTGAGTAATTTCAATTTACTATTCTAGTTTTCAAAATTTAGTATCTACTATAAAAGCCCCAATGTCCCCACATCCCCCCTCAATTTCCGTAAAATTTGGGGGTGCTCCCACATATCCCCCATACACGTCTTCCAGTTCATGTGCCCCCTATCCTGGAAATTTGGTGGAACATTGGGGTTTACCCTTGGAGGTTTGAGATTAGGGTATTTTAATAAAACCCTAGGGTAGCTTTGATGGACAAGAAGAGCAGATAATTCATTGTCTGGGAGGATTGTTGGAGTGATTATTGCATGTGGAGCTCCTTGGTTGAGATTGTATTTTCATTGTTTTCCCTAGCTAGGGTATTGGAGCACTAGTGGCTTGTACTAGCATTGAGAGAAGGCTATGGAGGCTTTATCTTGAACATATTAATGAAGCTTCCAACTGTCCAAACTTGTGCAATTTCCATATTTGATTTTCAACCATATACATTCTTAGTGTATCTTTATTAACAACCATATATGTCTTGATGAATTGACATAAGTAAAAGGACAATTTGTTGAATGACTTGACATCATCATTGAAGAACTTAAGGGTTTTTGTTGTTGTTGTAATATCTGTTGTTTTACCACTGTTATAACTACTGCCAAAGTGAATTTTCAGATCTGCTTTATGTGTGATGATTTTCTCTAGAGGAATGAAACTTATCTAGACAGTATGATATCTTCTCTCCTTGGATTACCTAGAAAATTGTGTTGTTTGAGAATGAAAGGTTGTGTCTTTTTCATTGTTGTTTTATTCTATTTCATGACTTCCCTAAGGCTGAAAATTCAGAGAGTTGAGATCTGAGAAACCTCTAGTCAAAGGATGAACTTTTATGTTTTGTACTAAAGCTCCAATTTGGAAATTTCTATAGTAGGTGGATTGGTAAATACAATTTGAGGCTCTGGCTATGTGAGGAGGTTGAAACTAATAAGACTTAATTAGTCCTTGAGTTTATATTAAAGTTAGTTAGACTATGTATTTTAATTTTAATTTACACATTACACTTTATTATTTTCTTATCTCATTGTTAAATGTGATTGCTGGCCTTTTATTGTATTTTATTAGAAACTTTGTCAAACTTCATCACTCTCCTATAATGTTGTACTCCCATATTGCGATAATATGAATGAGTGTACAACAAAGTGTACAATGCAATAATCTCCTTTCTACTTGCATGTTTATTCTCTCTCTTGGGATTTTTCTCTTGGATGTGAATATCCAATCGTTGTCACTTGCCCATACACCCAAGGAGATATTGTGGGTACATCCTTGGATAGGGTATATTAATGGCCTTTGAGGGTGTAGGTGGATTTGCAAACTAGGCTTGATGTCCAAGCTATGTCATGAGGTTGAAACACATGTAGGTAGGGTGGGTACGGTCCTAGAAATGTTTTCAGAATTAGACTAGTTATCAATCAATCAACTCCGAAACCATAACCAAACAAATGTGTTAGAATATATATTAATATATATATAATATATATATATATAATTATATATATATTGAACTACCAAACCGATTGATTCAAAAACTAATAAAATTTACTTTTTAAACAAGAAACATTTTCATAACATCCATGTGAATCCAAACCATAATACTTTGTATATACTTGTGTATATGAAAAGTTTCCCGTGTAGCTATGCATACAACCAAAACAACATTGAGTGCAATCCATATCTGAACAAAATACATCAACAAAAAAGTTCTAAATGGCTTCTAAAGTCCAAAAATAAGCATAGTACTAATTAATAACTCTAGTCTAGACACTAGACTATACAATCTAATCATATGAGAGATGCCTCAAAATAACTAAATTAAAAAATAGGATTCTAACTTGATTTCCCTAACCTCAAAGGTACCCTAACAAATTCTTCAAATCAACCCTTCAATCAAGCTCCTTAAATTAGCCCGACAAATTCTTCAAAACAACCCTTCAATGATCTCTCCAAATCAACCCAAAAAACTCAACTCAAAAATTCCAAATTGCTCAAATAAATTGAGTGAATGAAATAGAATCTTCAAAACAACCCTTCAATGATCTCTCCAAATCAACCCAAAAAACTCAACTCAAAAATTCCAAATTGCTCAAATGAATTGAGTGAATGAAATGGAAAGTAGGCAATGTTATTTAATTGATTTAAAAAAAATAAAATGAGATGAAGTGGTTCCCATTATTGGTTGTACAAAACCAGCTGGTCATCTCCTGCGTACATCATATGTTAACACTCATAGCACCTTAGATCCAGACGATGAGGATCTAAGCACAACACGTGAACAACAATAAAATCTGGGGGATAGAAAGCAAGATATATGAAGGGGCGGCTGGTTTGAGGATAGAAAACAAGATATATGAAGGAGCGGCTGGTTTGAGGGTAGAAAACAACGACGAAGGAGCGGCTGGTTTGATGGACGATTGATGGATCGCAACAACAGAAAATACTAACAATCTCAGCACAATACGTGAACATGATAGTAATAACTGTGGGGGGGATAAAGTGGGTTTCGGACTAATCCAGGAGTAAACAACGACGAAGCAACGGCTGGTTTGAGGATAGAAAACAAGATATATGAAGTGTGGACGATTGATGGGCCAGAAGGTTACCTGCCTGTTATATATTTTGGTGATATATGTAGCCGCTGGCCACAGTAATGTTAGCGTTCTTTTATCTGACTTCGCCGCTGCGATGGTGACGGTGAATATTGCAGAATAACGCACAACAAATGAAGCAGTGAAACATATTTATAGATCGAGGAGTCCACACCTTGGAGAACATGAAAATCGTTTTACTATTTTTATGTCAAATATTTTAATATTTTTTTTAGGGCTACTTGGCTGGTTTTGAAACAATAAAACCTGTTTTCCAGCATTAAAAACTTCAATTTAAATGAATATTTATATTGATTTTTATTGGATAGTGTTTTCTATTTAAAATTATTAACATTTGCCACATGTCCTATTTATTTTAAATTTTAAAAGTTTATTTGATTTTTATTTTAGTATTTCATCTTCAAAATAGTTTAAATATAAAAATTGCAAAACATTAATAACATTCAAAATATTGTTAAAAAAATGTGGTGTGAAAAGATTGAGTAGCTAAAAGAAAATTAAGATATTATAAGATCCCATCTTATAAGATCAAAAGTATTTCTCTGTTTTAACTAGGTCAAAGGAAAAAATTAATATAGCCAAGATTAGAAAGAACTCTCATGAGCTCCATAGTGAAACGGGTGGTGGGTGGTTGGGCAATTCCTAAAACACATGGATGGAAAGGATCTGCCATCTTTGTGAGAATATGAATATCGAGAATGATATGAACATTGAGAAAGAAAATAACTTCCTCTTAGAGTGCCCCGGGCAATTCCTAAAACACCATGGATGGAAAGGATCTGTCATCTTTGTGAGAATATGAACATCGAGAAAGAAAATCACTTCCTCTTAGAGTGCCCCGCTTGCAACCACATTAGATCTCAGTTTCATAATCTTTGTTGCAACACTGACCTTCCTAGCCTTTTACCATGTCAAAATTATAGTGAGCTTGGGAAGCTTCTCTTCAAGCTTTTTGAGCATTGGAATAAAATCTTAAATCAAACTAAATAATTTGTTTCTTTAGGTTCGATAAACCGAAATTTTTTGGTCGCAATAGATATTAACCACTATCATCCTCATACTTATTTTAAAACTTAATTTGATTTGGCTTTTAGCTTTTATTACTTTATAGGTCAAGAAAACCTTAAATATAAATAAATACGTTTATATATATATT
>APFE030187027.1:63190-82530 GCA_000404065.3 Pinus taeda | reverse complement strand
CAATAAAAATTTAATTAAAAAAATAAAAATGATAAACATTATAATATCTATTTTCATGATAAACATTATAATAACTTCCGCCTTCACAGGGCACGCGGAAAATACTAACCATCACATATGTATTGAGGAGGTCCGTGTTATTGCCAAGATTGCTCCTTTTCATTACCGGATGTTTAGGGAGGGCCTAGCAGTCTCAATAGGGATGACGGCTGGAAAATTAGGAGTTGTTGGATCCCTGCCCTTTCATCTTAACCCCTCGTCCCTGCTTGTCAAGCCCAAGAGTCATGACTTGCGATGTGCAACAAGTTGGGTGAGAACTCTCAGTTATGTGTGATGAGCTAGGTGAGCGACGAGACGATGGCGTGACAAGTTGGCGAATGGGCGCTTTAGGTGTAACGTTGGGATGAGTTGGAAAAGTGCGACAAGCCAATGAGGTGTTGAAAAGCCGAGATTCGGGAATTTGACTAAGCATGGCGAACTTCATGTGAAGGCGCCTTATACCATATGAGCTGGGCGAGTGGACCCGGCGGGGCAATGGTGTGGGCCCTTCGACGAGCAAAGTAGGTGAGCCGATATAACATGTGGGTGAGCTGACTGAAAAGACAAGTCGGTCTGGGCAGGCCAACCTATGCCTCATCCACGAGCTAGCATATATATGGGTGAGCGTTGAGTGGAGGAGATCATCATCAAAATCAAACACAAGTCTTTCTAAGGTAAGCTAAGGAGTAGCGAGCTGCAGACTTGGGCGTACAAGGGGGAAGGGTGAAGTGTAAGCGATGGTCAAGGGCGAAGCACGAGCTGAGACACAAGAGAACTGCAGCATAGGCGAGCTGGACTATAGGTCGGTGAGTGGACAGAACCACAGGTTGGGAATGACGAGTTGGTTGCAAGGTAGGCGGACATAGCCGCAAATGGGCGGGCGAGTTGGCCGTAGGTCGGGCAGGAGAAACCACAGACAGGCGGCGAGCTACACGGTAGGCGGACAAGTGCGTTCAGGCACCATGACGAGTTGGAGTGGGGCGACATGCCAGTTGGGTGGTACGCCCACAACTCATGTACGCAGGCCGGGTGAACGGTGAATGATGGAGGTTCGGGCGAGCGGGCATGGTCGGCTGACACGAGAGCAAAGTGTGGGTAGGCCACAGGTGGGCGTTGGGTGGGTGACACACCGGGCGGGGCCACACAGTATCATTCGGTGGAGTGTTGAACGGTGGGCGCATGGACGAATAAAGGTTGGAGTGACGAGTTGTGTTGAACGGTGAACGATGGAGGGTGGCCAGTGGGCACTTCTACCCGGCGGATAGCGTGTTGGGCAATCTGACTCAATGAAGGGCGGGCGCACCCGAACAACAGTTCGAGCAGGTTGCACGGTGGTGCAGGCCGGTTGTAAAGTTAATTGATTTTTGATTGTTGGAACTTGGGGTTCCTCTCCAAGTGTTAATTCTACGTAAACTGAATATTGCCATTATTATTGTGGGTAGACTCATTCTCAGGGAGTTTCCCCTCCCGTTATTTATCTGTTGTGCATATATGTGTTGAAGTAATAATGATGATGAGAGATATATGAATGTATGTTTTCCGTTGTGCTTATAAAAGTGAGAAATAAACTAAGTATGGAATGTTAAGCATAGTCCACGCTTGTGAATATTATCAAAAAGCAAATGGGTGGTCATGCCGCACCCCCCTTCATGCAGTTGAAAGACTACCACCAGGGTAGGGGCGTGACAAGTGGTATCAGAGGCAATATTTTGTGGGATTTGGTGATTCAAATTTTCATATTGAAGTACTACACTTCATGACAGGTCTGACAATTGATTTAGTTGAAGTTTTGGGTTTTGAAGGTTGATGACTGTTGAAAGTAAAGTAGGTATCAAAAACTTTCCGAACAGATGAAGATGGTTGAAAGAGGATTTAAAAAACTGAAAGACATGGGTGATTATTGGAAAGAAGAAACATAGAAATGCTATGAAGCTTTTTTTCAAGAATGGGAACCCTTGATACATATAGGAAGCAAGATAGTAGAATTGCGGGAGGACTTGAATAATCTTCATGTGAATACCGATGAACTCAAGGGGCTTGATGAAGAGATCCAATAGGGTGATCTTAGACTCCAAGAACTCATGGATTAGAGAGTTTGGTTGAGGGAGAAAAGCACCATGATGGAAGCTAAAGTCAAGGAACTCCAGGCTGAGATAAGAAAGGAATTTCTTGGTAGAAAGACCATTGTGATAGAGCAAGATGAGCTCGATTGCATTGACACACTTGAAGACTATCACTGAGACAAGCAACCAGATGTTCAAAGGTTTAGTTCACTTGATATGGAAGGAGTCAAAGGGCGCTTGATTGGTGCACTTAAGCAGGGAGCGATGGAGGATGAGCTTGAAGGAACTCAAGATGAATGAGGATCAAATTGCTTAGATGAGCCTAGCAAGGAGTTGAAGTACCTTAAGAATGAAGTCAAGTCGAAGCACAAGTCAATAGACTCTTCCGAGGCCGAATTGTTGAAGAAGGTTGCTGAAGTAAGACACAAGATCGCGTCGAAAGAGGATGGGGATGCCTTGAAGTTGAGCTTTGTGCAGGTAACCATATGTGGTAAGAGATTTGCAACTTTTTTGGACATGGGAGTTACTCATAGTTTCCTTAGTAGGAAAGCAGCAAAGTATTTTAGGAAGAAATCTTAAGTGGGAAGAGAGTGGAGTGCTTTCAAAGTAGTAAAATCTACCATGAAAGTTGTGACTGGTGTGATGGAGAATACTCAAGTGAGAGTGGGCTCTTGGTTTGGAAAGTTGGAAATGAGGATTGTGGACTTGGATGATAATTATGTAGTGTTGGGGCAAGAATTTTTGAAGATTGCACAAGCCATACCAATGGTGGACCAAGACATTCTCTTGATTACAACTGAAGGTTGATTTCAATGAATAGGAGGAGTTGCTTGGGATATAGACCAAGGATGGCTTCCATGGCTTGCTTGGGAAGCGTGATAGTGTGGAGCAAAGAGGACTTGGATGTCTGACTCAAACAACGAAGGAAGAGAAGTTAGTAAACTTCATTACAAGAGCTAGAAGGAAAAATGAGGGTGGAAAATTGAATTCACACATCTTGAGACACTTGATAGGAGCATCTTCTACCTAAGATCTTTGCAATGGAGTTGTAAGAGAGGGAAGTTCGAGTACTTATTCGATGGAAGTGGTTGGGGAATGTTACACAGGAAGAGATCTGGCTGGCATAGTGGAGTTTTGTAGGTATGCCATGGGCAAATATGAATTTCAGTTGACAAAAGACAAGCTTGGGAAGCTTGGTTGTACACATGAGGAGGTTGAGGCTGCGCACAAACACTTGAGGATGCAACATATATCAGATACATGGGTGGATGAGAGTCAAGGAGGGAACTTCCTAGCCCTCCTTTCTCGATAAACAACCTTGGAGGTAGGTTGGTGCAATGGCCTTAACATTTAGAAGGGCTGCACCACCTTGACAAGGGGCCTTGGGGATAAGGCTTCTTTATTTAACAGGTTGATCATGCTTGGATGTATATGACTGCATAGCAGTACATTAGCATTAGCATCATGGACATCATTTTGTAGATGGGATGGGCATACCATGGACCTGAGCATGGCTTATTTTGGATGGGATTCTTGATCGAGTTGAGATTGTGACAGGATGCTGAGAAACAACCAATAGTGGCATGGAGAAGGTACATTCTCATGGGTTGAGCATTACGGTTGGATTAGCTACCCAAATAGTTCGATGACATGGGGGCATGCAGTGCACCGAGATTGTGTTAGATAGATGTCTTGGTTTCGACTGAGATGTTGTGTTGGAGTATCGTGCAAAAGATTCACATGATGGATGACACATGGTGGAGGCAGTTGTATTACATTTGTTGCAAGGATGTTTGCAATATATGAACAGTTAGAAGCCATGGATTGAGGACACTTCTTGGACTATGAGGACATAGATCGATGGTCTATATGGCATTGAAGCGAAGGCAGATAGTATGGACATCTTGTATGTTGAAGCTGGGGGTACTTTGCGACGATGGTGGATTGGTAGTCTTGGCGACAGATGGTTGCTAAGGTGGAGAGTTTTCGAGGACGACAACCCATTTAAAGTGGGGGAGTATGTCAAGCTCATGAGTCATGACTTGCGATGTGCGACGAGTTGGGTGAGCACTCTCGGTTATGTGTGATGAGCCAGGCGAGCGACAAGTTGATGGTGCGATTAGTTGGTGAACGGGCACGTCTGGTGTGATGTTTTGTGTGACATTGGAAAAGTGTGACAAGACAACAGATGTGTTGAAAAGCCAAGATTTGGGAATTTGACTAAGCATGACGAACATCATGTGAAGGCGCCTTATACCATGTAAGTTGGGCATGTGGACCCGACGGGGCGATGGTGTGGGTGAGATGACGGGCGAAGTGGGTGAGCTGACCAAAAGGACAGGTCAACCTGGGTAGGCCAACCCATGCTTCATCAACAAGATAACATATATATGGGTGAGCATTGAGTGGAGGAGATCATCATCAAAATCAAACACAACTCTTTCTAAGGCAAGCTAAGGAGTAGCGAGTTGCAGATTTGGGTGTACAAGGGAGAAGGGAAAAGTGTAGGTGGCGGTCAAGGCCAAACCACAGAGTCGAGACACAAGAGAACCACAATGTGGGTGAGTTGGACTGCAAGTCGGTGGGTGGAAAGAACTGTAAGTCGAGTAGGGCGATTTGACCGCAGGGCAAGTAGACATAGCCGCAAACGAGTAGGTGATTTGGCCTCAGTTTGGGTGGGAAAAACTGTAAATGGGCAGTGAGCTACATGATGGGTGGACATGTGTGTTCGGGTGCCTCGACACTTTGGAGCAAGGAAACATGCCAGTTGGGCAGTGCACCCATAGCTCGTGCATGTGGGTTGGGTGAACGGTGAACAGTGCAGGTTCGTAAGAGCAGGCATGGTTGACAGACATGAGAGTGAAGTGTGGGTAGGCCGCGGGTGGGTGACACATCGGGCAGGGACACATGGTATCGTTCATTGGAGTGTTGAACAACGGGCATGCGGATGAACGAAGGTTGGAGTGATGAGTTGTGCTGAACGGTGAATAGTGGAGGGTGGTCGGTGGGTACTTTTACTTGGTGGACAATGCGTTGGGTGATTCGACCCACTGAAGGGCAGACACACCTGAACAACCGTTCGAGAAGGTTGCACGGTGGTGCAAGCCAGTTGTAAAGTTAATTGATTTTTGAGAGTTAGAACTTGGGGTTCCTCTCCAAGTGTTAATTCTACGTAAACTGAATATTGTCATTATTATTGTGGGTAGACTCATTCTCAGGGAGTTTCCCCTCCCGTTATTTATCTGCTGTGCATATATGTGTTGAAGTAATAATGATGATGAAAGATATATGAATGTATGTTTTCTGTTGTGCTTATAAAAGTGAAAAATAAACTAAGTATGGAATGTTAGGCGTAGTTCATGCTTGTGAGTATTGTTAAAAAGAAAATGGGTGGTGGTGCCGCAACCCCCTTCATGCAGTTGAAAGACTACCGCCAAGGTAGGAGTGTGACACTTTCCCTTATGTTGTCATTTTCGTTTTTTCCCCCTCGTCTTCTCAATCGTTTGTTTTTTCCTTTTTATTCCTTCTATGCTCTTTTATTTTTATTAAATTTTTTTAATAATTTAATTTAATTTTTCTAGTTCTCTTCTCGATTAAAAAAAAGAACTAAATGGTTCGGTTTGAATAAGTAATAAAATATTTTAAATTAAATAATATATAAATAAATAAAATCTTTTCACCAAAACATAAATGAAGTTATTTCAAAGGATGGGAACTAGTTTATCCCATTACAGATAATGAAATAAAGTTAAACTAACTAACTAGTTAGTAACTCTATATAATTCTTCAATGACTTGAATCTATTTTCCTAGTGATTCTAATTAGAAGAAATTGTTGCATTTTCAATTATTTAGCTAACTAAATTAGTTATTCTTTTAGTAAACTTTGATTAAATTTTATTATTTCATATATTATTAATATTTACCCCTTTAAATACAATTAAATAAAGTTAATTATAAATATTAACTTAATTAGTAATATTAAGTTAATATTAACTAATTAGTAGCAACTATATTATTTCTCAATGATTCCTTAATGACTTAAACCTATTTAGGAGATATGGTTACATTAATTAACAAACTAAATTAGCTAATATTCTAATAAACCTTTATTAATTTTTATATTCTATTAATATTATAGGTTTGTATCATATAATTAGGAATTAAATACAATATATTACTTTTATTCAATTATGGTAATAAATATAACATAACTAACTTATAAATTAACAAACTCATTTCTCCCTGTCCCTATCCCTTGGTCCACTTCAGTCAAATATAATGGTTTTCCCTTTCCCTTTGTCCAGTCCATTCAAATAGTCTATTATAGCCGTTTCCTAGTCAAATATAGCTGTTGGATGATCTACACTCTCTATCTAACATGAAACCATGATCTGGTTCTTCAAATTGTCCTGATAATTAACCACATTTGTTGGTTCGAAATGTGTGACAAATGAATGATGATGTGATTTTCACCCAAACCCCTCTCATAAACTTGTAATGGACCACAGAAGCCTAAATTCAACAATTATAATATCTATATTAAAAACCTGATATATGAATTGAATATTTTAGGGTTTCTCTCCTCCGTAAGACCAGAAATAGCTCTTACCTTGCCAATCTACAATATATACTCACTTAAGAGTGTAACATAATATTCTATTTTAAACTTAAACATGTCAACTTAGAACATTTCAATGTAAGGAAGATCATAACAATTCCGCCAACTACCTAGACTAAATTCAATTAGACTAAATTCAATTGAGATATTGAATATATATTGATAAAAACTAAAAAAATAAAAACTACAAATTACAAATATCATATGTAATTGAAATTAAAAGTATAATTAAACAATACAAATCTTTTTAATTTAAAAAAAATTGTATTTTCAAAAGAATAAAAAATTCTAGAGGGTCTTGTCTATCAAGGCCACAAATTTGTTAGGAATTTTTTATTTTTTATTTATTTTTTTGTTTTTTTTCGATTTATATTTTTTCACAAATTTTGATCATAGAAATGTTTAAATCATTTTTTTTTTTTTTTTTTTTTTTTTTTTTTTTTTTTTTTTTATGGCGGAAATAGATTCAACACCAGCAGAAATTCAGAAGACACTTAAAATCCTGAAATTTAACAACTATAATCCAAATTTCCCAAAATTTTTGTCAAATTTTAACAAAAATCATAGCAAAATTTCCATTTTATAACTTATTTAGACTACATTTTTAAAAATATTAACTCATAATTTGCCACAACAAATTCTATCCACCTTGTCCACCTTGTGAGAGAGTCGTAAATGTGGTGGTTGGCTCAAGTTTCAATAGCATCCACGGGATCCGGACAATGAGGATCTTAGCACAATTTGTGAACATAATAGTAAACAATGACGAAGCAGCAGATATATGTTGTTTGAGGGTAGAAAACAAGATATATGAAGCATGGACGATTGATTGACGTTGATAGAAAATACAAACACACGATGTGGAACATGGTGTGTTGCTAGACAAAGGCCAATGGTTCCCTACTTGTGACTCAACATTGGATAGCAGATTTATGACTTTCCATTGGTACTAGGTCATACTATAGTTCTCCATTATATTCTAGTCCATATGAAAAGTATCTGTCAATTTTGGTTCTCCATTATATTCTAGTCCATATGAAAAGTATTTGTCAAATTTTGGCAATGTCTAATTCGCCTTACAAAACAGAGCCAAAACTCTCCTCTAGTCAGTCACTTTTGTCTGCAATACTCATCTAGAAAAAAGCACTTCTAATTTGAAGAAATTTAGCCTTTGGCATTGGGCAAGTTTCTTATCAGGGCAACTAATAACCCAATGACCTATCCAATGTAATATTTCAAAACAATAATACAGAGTCAAGCTTAAAAAAAAAAACCAATAATACAAAGTCAATCTTAAAAAAAAAAAATTAAGATAAATTAATTTTAGATGAATATTATTATAAATACAAATTAAATTAAATCTTCAAATATATTAAAAATAAAAATTTTAAATTAAAATAATTAAAATTTTAAAATTAATGTTATAATAATTAATATTCATCACAAATACCTAAGAATTGATATTCATCACAAGCTTAACTGGAACTATAGCATTGAGAAAATGATTAATGGAGGGTGGAAAGCTTATTTTGGTCTTGAAAATAATTGTAAAATGGCAAACCTCGTAATGTGGGATAAAAAGAAGTTCCTCTTTGAAACTTTAGTCACTCCTGTTACCTTATATGGATGTGAGGTTTAGGGTTGCAGCGTCTCTAGAGAATCCTGGAGGAAGATTAAGCAAATCCAGAAGCGTTTCATAATGTATAACTTGAAAATTAAAAGCAATACACCCTATCCTATTCTCCTTATAGAAGTAGGTCTTTCCCCTATCAAGAGCCTAGCTATGATTAGGCTTATGTTGTACAAGCACAAACTCAATAACATAGGAGATCATAGACTTCCTAAGCTAGCTTTAAATTCCAGCCAAAACCACCTAAGGCTCAAACGGGGGTGGTATAAAGACATTAGGGCCTGGTTAAACTATTGGAAGATCAACGAGAATGATGCATTGCAAAACATTAATAACATTAAAAATATTGTTACTTCTAAGTTCAAAGAAAAAATGTGGCGTGAGGAAGCTTTAGCGGCTAAAAGAAAATTAAGTTATTATAAGAAGGTCATCAACCCCACCCTAGAAGATCAAAAGTATCTCTCTATTTTAACTAGCTCAAAGAAGAAAGTTAATATAGCAAAGATTAGAATGAACTCTCATGAGCTCCATAGTGAAACAGGTCGTTGGGCAGTTCGTAAAACACCATGGATGGAAAGGATATGCCATCTTTGTGAGAATAGGAACATCGGGGATGAAAACCACTTCCTCTTAGAGTGCCCCGCGTACAACCATATTAGATCTCAGTTTCATAACCTTTGTCGCAATACTGACCTTCCTAGACTTTTACGATGTCAAAATTATAGTGAGCTCGGGAGGCTTCTCTCCAAGCTTTTTGAGCATAGGAATAAAATCTTAAATCAAAATAAATAATTTGTTTCTTTAGGTTCGATAGACCAATTTGGTCTCAGTGGAAGTACCAATCATCAACAATCATCATAATAAATCTAAATTAATAATTAAAATTTTAAAATTAGGTTATATAAATAGAGGTGAATTTACATTTAAAACATATATGGTTTATTATATTATTAAGCTATAAAAAACATTGTTATATTATGTCGTTCGATGGAGTTTTAATATGACTTTATTTTTATATAAATATTATGTGTATAATATTTAATTAAAATAATATTTTAATTAATATTTATAAATTAATAGATTATTATAAATATATGTGTTTATTTTGGAATAGAGTTTTTAATACTTTAATGTAATTATCAATAATTAGTACATGGATTAGGTGGATGGTAGGGATTTAACCTCCTTAGAGTATTCTAGAATATGTTTAATAATAATCACGAGAGTCATAAATCAAAGGTTGAGATTTATCTTAAAAGTAATTAAATATTTTTTTATCATTTTAATTAAATTGATTAACTAAAACAAATGTCATATGAACATGAGTTATAGTTGTTTGGCATGTGGTATTAGAAAGCCATGGTATCGACCCATGGCATTGTAGTTAACCCTATTTATAAGTTAACAACATGCATAAAAATAAGGTAAATCTCTATGGTTAAGAAATTAATATATGCAAGATTAAATATATAAAATTAACTTTTATATGTTTTATACTTTAAATATATAATAAATTTTTAACTCATATATAATATTATTAGTAATATATTATATATATATATATTATATATATATAATATATATAATAATATTTAATTAGGAAAAAAAAATAGGTTGGATTGATGCAAATTAGGGAGAAGCGAAATATATATATAGAGAAAATAAAGATTTTATTAGTGAAAATAAAATTAGGTGATTGTCATACTGGGGCGCGATTTATATATTATACATATACATATATATAAACTATATAATATAATATATATCTATATATAGAAAAAAAAATTAGGTTGGATTGATGCGATTACTGGGGAGTGCGAAAATAGCGAACAATGGAAGAATAGCTAGGGTTGCAAGTTTTTGAGCACCATGGAGGCGCGCAAAGGGGGGAACTCCACTCCCTCCTACAGGCAGGCAGTGGCTAGCAGAGGCAAGAAACCTTTAGAACCTGTCAGAGGGCCTTTAGGAGAATGGAATAAGAATCTGGAAGAGGATTAGGACTTTACCAAACCAAGAGAGGACAACAGCATGAAAGATAATGAGGAGGAAGACAAAAAACAGGGAGCAAAAAACAAGGCACAAAAGGGGCCTTACAAACCCAAGGCTGAGATCACTCCCAGAGTAGTTTTAAATGATCTTGCCCTGTAGGTGCACAGGGATCACATGCGGACCTATGCTATCATTTGCAAATTCATGGGATTATGGCCCACTGAAAAGGCATTACAAGCATGGATTAAATACCATTGGAAACCAAAAGGAAGCATAGGCCTACACCTTGGGTCAAAGGGTTTCTTCATAGTGGTCTTCACAAATATTGAGGATAAAGACAGGGTGTTTGAAGGAGGACCTTACTTCTATGCAGCAGTGGGCCCCTACATGCGGCTGTGGATGATGAATTTTGTTTCGGAGAGAGAAACTTTCACTTCGGTTCCGGTCTGGGTAAGACTTTAGTCCCTACATCTTGATTACTAGCAAACAGAATCACTATCTACCATAGGATATAAATTAGGGTGTTTTTTTAAAGCCTCTGAGGCCACCAGAAGGGGAAAATACACCTCCTTCACTAGAATTTGTGTCGAGATGGACCTATCAGGAGCCCTACCCGATGAGGTCATCTTGGAAGTTTTTGATGAAGAATGGGTGCAAATAGTAGATTATGAACATATTTCCTTTAGATGTCATAGGTGCCATGAGGATGGGCACCTTTTTAGAGACTTCCCTCTCAGCAAAACAAAGAATAGAAGTAAAGAAACCACAATGAAAGACACATAAAGCTTTCACAAAGTGGGACATAGAGGAAAAGGGGGAAAAAGGGGACCAAAACAACAACAAACAGAAAAGAAACATGCCAATTTGAATAGGTTCCAAGTTCTTGAAGAAGAGGAAGAAATATCAAATGAAGATCAGGTAATGGAAGGAAGCTCAGGTGCAAAGGAGAAAGACGAAGATAGGGAATAAGCATAGGATTCCACTAAACAGAAAGAAACAATGTTGCATGATGAAGAACTAGAGATGGATCAAGATATGACTCAGAGTGAGATGGAAACTGATGATCAGGAACTGAAAGAGATTCTGGATAGAGAAAACCTAGATCTGGAAGGATTCTTGAAATAGGTAACCATGGGAGGGGTAAACTCATTACCTCAAGAAGAGTTCAACAGAATACAACAGTTGTTCCTATGGAAAACTCAGGACAAAGGGATGGAAAAGAAAAGCAACAATGAAAGGCCAGGCAACCAAGGAGTGAAAACTATGAAAACCACACCAGGGCTAGCTCCTAGATACCTAGGAAAGAAAAGAGGCAAGAAAAAGCAGAACGAGTTATTGATGGAATGTGGAAAGCTGATGATTGATTTAGGTAAGATGAAAGACCTATCTAGTTACTCCTTTACAAATATTTAATAATGAAGTTCACATCTTGGAATATTAGAGGTTTAGGTAATAAAAGGAAACAAAGATTACTTAGCAATAGAATGAAACAAGAAGCTCTTGATATGATCTTTATCTAGGAAACTAAATGTTCCATTCAAAATGTCAAAGAAATTAATAGTAAATGGCTCAATAGATTTGAGTTTCTAGAAGTTAGAGCAGATAATATAGCTGGAGGCATACTCACTCTTTGGAACCCCCAAAATATTGGCATAATAGATGCTGAGGCATCTAGGAATTATTTATCAGTGGTTATATAGCTTGTGGGAGACAACGAGACTTATTTGGTCACGAATGTCTATGGTCCACAAAGACTAGATGATAAACTCAAATTTCTAGATTCTCTTGTAGAACTCAGAGATAGACAGGCAGGAATTCCTTGGATAATTAGGGGGGGGGAATTCAATATGATCAAATCACTTTCAGAAAAAAAGGGGACACAAGAACTTTAATAAAGATTCTACAACATTTCTAACTTTCATAGATAATATGAAGTTAGTTGACACTAATATGAATAATGGGATCTTTACTTGGAACAACAAGTGAGGAGGGGAGTCACAAGTAGCCTCAAAATTAGACAGATTCATAATTTCAGAGGACCTTGTGCTCACAGACAAGGAAATGACAGTGAGAATTCTCCCCTTTGGTGGATTAGACCATTGGCTTGTACAACTGGAGGTACAGGGCATAGGCACCCCCAGGAACATGCCTTTTAGATTTGAGATTATTTGGCTTACCCACCCTGATTTTATCAGTAACATAACAAGATGGTGGAAAGAGGATCTACACATTTAGGGAACAAGAATGTTTCTTCTTCAAAAATGACTAAAACATATCAAGCTCAGACTCAAATACTGGAACAAGAAGGAATTTGGCAATATTTTTGCAGCAAAAAAAGAGGTTGAAGATAAGATGAAAAAACTCAATCAAACTCTTATTTCAGAGGGCTTTGATAGAGTTAGAGATGACAAAGTCACCAAAATTCATCAAGGCTGGGAGAACTTATGCAAACAAGAAGAAATATATTGGCAACAAAAATCTAGAGTTCAGTGGCTAAAAGAGGGGGAACGGAACACCAAAATTTTCCACAGATCCACCGTGGGGAACAGATCTCATAATAGGATCTCTTCAATCAAGGAAGAGGGAGGTCATCTACACAATTCCCATGAAGAAATAGATTATGTGTTAGTCCAACACTTTCAAGGTATAACAAAGGAGACCACTGTAGACAGAGAACATTTTATCAGGGACTTAACAAGGCATATTCCCAGGCTAGTATCTAGAGAAGATAATTTCAATCTCAACAAGCTAGTGATTGAAGAAGCGGTCAGTGAAGTTGTTAAGAAAATGCAGAATGGCAAAGCACCAGGCCCTGATGGTTTCAATGTGGATTTATTCAAAGCTTGTTGGAGCATTGTTAAACAAGATATCATGAATGTGGTGGAGGATTCCAGGATGAATAGAACCATTCTGAAGGCACTCAATACTTCTTTCATCTCCTTGATCCCCAAACAGGATAATGCCCAGAATCTAGACAGGTTTAGGCCCATAGCTTTGTGCAATGTGGTATATAAAATTATATCCAAAGTTGTAGCCAATAGACTCAAACCCCTTCTCCCAACTCTTGTGTCAGTGGTGCACTGAGGTTATGTGGAGGGTAGACAAATCCTCAATAACATCATTCAAGTGCATGAAGTGGTGCATTCATTGTTAAGCAATAAGAAGGTGGGAATGATTATGCAATTGGACCTTGCCAAAGCTTATGATAAGCTGAATTGGACCTATATTAGGAAGGTCCTTCTAGCCTTTGGCTTTGATCATAATTGAGTAAGATGGGTTATGGCACTGATCACTTCTTCTAGCTTTTCAATATTGGTCAATGGTTCCCCTTCCAAGACCTTTTCTCCCTCAAGAGGTCTCAGACAGGGAGACCCTCTCTCTCCCTTTCTCTTTATCCTCATGATGGAAGGACTTGGGAGATCTATCAAGCATGCAAAAGAAAGGGGTCATATCAAGGGTATCCAACTGTCTGAAAATGGACAAGCTTTGTCCCATCAACAATTTGTTGATGATACTATGCTGCAGGGAGTTCCCACGATAAAATAAGCTCTTGCTTATAAGAAAATCCTACATGAATTTGTTATGGCCATAGGTATGAAGGTTAATCTATCTAAATCTAAGATTTTTTTTTCTTTAACACTAATATTGCTATTCAACGAAACATCTCTAGAATTCTAGGCTTTCAAAGGGAGGTCCTTACCTCTAAGTACTTGGGAGTTCCTCTTACTGATAAACCTCTGCACAAAAACATTTGGGAACCGATTATCAATAAGATGCAAGAAAAAATCAGAAAATGGACTATCAGATCTTTAAACTTGGCAGGACAGTTGGTGCTTACAAAAGCTGTTTTGCAATCTATCCCCATTTTTATGCTCTTAGCACTTCCAGCTCCAAAGGAAGTTTTGCAACAATTGAGAACTATTCAAAGAGACTTTCTTTGGGGTAAGGGGGAGGAGAGAAATAAATGGGCCTTGGTTGCCTGGGATAAGCTTTGCAAATAGAAATCCCATGGGGGCCTTGGACTAGATGATCCATATGTACTCAGCAAGGTGTTAGGGGCAAATTTATGGTGGCGTTGGGTAAAGGATCGAAAGGCTCAGTGGGCTTGTGTATGGAAAGCAAAATATGCCAACACTTGGCAAGAGAAAGATCACATAAGGATGACGAGAATCATAAAAGGATCCCACATTTGGAATAAGGCCTAAGAGAATAGAGAATTAGTGCAGAAAAACAGTTTCTGGGAAATCAGAGAAGGGGACCTTGCTTTGTTCTGGGAGGATAGATGGCAACAAGAACCTACATTGTTAAGACAGGACTTGTTGGACCTAAAGAAAGAAATGGACACCAAAGGGCTTTTTAGGGTTAAAGATTTTTGGGAAAACCCCAGTCTAAAAGACAAATGGAGAACCTGGAAGAATATAGAATTTGGGGCTGAAAACCCCTTGAAAGCTAAAACAGAGGCATTGATGCGAATTTTGGAACAAAGGAAGATTCTGGTTTCAGAGGGGCATGACCAACTTAGATGGGCAACAATAAATAAGGCACCTTCAATATTAAGGAAGCAAATAAGGTATTCCTTGAGTTGGATTCCCAAGTTTTGGTTAGGGTTTGGTAGAACCTTTGGAATCATAAAAGTTGGATGAAAATCAAACTCTTCATGTGGTTGATTCATCAAAGGAAAATTCTGACTTGGGAAAATATTAGGAAGAGGGGTGTTCTAGGACCTTCTAGACGTCAGCTCTGTGAAGCCTAAGAGGAGACAATGGAGCACCTTCTCAATGATTGTACCTTTACCTCTAGGTTGTGGGACTCTTTTGCTAAAATTTTCCAACAAACTGACAAGGACAAAGAAAGCATTATCAACACCCTAAATAACTAGAGACGAAACTTTTCTGAGTATGAGTTTCTTAGCTTGGCTTGGGTTTAAGTCTAGGCTTCATAATTTGGAATTTTTGGAAAGAAAGGAACAATAGAATCTTCAAAAATATTCACCGCACCACCCAACACATTTTTGAGAAGATTTTAAGACGGCTCAAGGAGACAGTCAACACCCTTGTGCGTAACTCCCCCAAAAATCCACCTTCAGAAAAGGAGCAGCAGATACTTTGTCAGCTGAATATGCAGGGACTTATACCACAGGGAATGGATAGGAAGGTTATGAATCTACCCAATAAGCTAGATTATTGGCATCCTCCCCCTCAGGGTTTTCTGAAATTCAACATAGATGGGGCCTCTAAAGGCAACCCAGGTCTTCATGGTTTCAAAGGAGTGTTATGAGATGATACTGGTTGCATTATTTTCATTTTCCATTGCCATCTAGGAAGAGCTACAAACAATATGGTTGAATTAATGGCGCTTGAACAATGTCTAAATTTCCTGAAGCAAGACAATCTCTAGAATGTTATTATTGAAGCTGATTCTGAGCTGATCATTAACTCGGTTAAAATAATTTGCTGTGGCACAGAGCCAGAAAAAGTATCAATCCATTGGAGGCTAATATAGGTCTTTCAAAGGATTCAATTTCACCTCCTAGACTTACGCATAGTGATTTTTATTCATGTGTGGAGGATGACCAATAAACTAACGGACGTTTTGGCCAATCAGGGAGTGGCTTGTACTAAAAACAGAGTCAAGCTGATTTGGAAAGATATGCCACAAAACAAATTAAGGGAGCAATATTTTAGTCAAGCGGAAGACGACCACAAGGTATATTGAAACAGGACCATAGAAACGGGATCAGGTTGACTTTTTTGCAGAGTAATGACACAAGCAAGTAAGTTTTGGGTATGCAGGTCTACGTTTGGAATCAATGAAGAAAAGGTTTTAGTGGATTGGTGGGAATCAAGGTTCGTCTTCTTCCTTGGGCCAAGGCGATGGAATATAGTCTTTCACGGCAATAGCTGTTCCCCGCTTTCTTGGCTGGCGACAGCTTTACCGCCCTTGAAATGGTTTCCGATGTATCGCACCACATTTAGGCTGGTAGCGGTTTTTCTTCTTCAGAAGTGATTCCACTCACCTTCCAGCACATGGCTCAGGGTGGGGAGGCAATACTGCCCTCATCGCGTGGTAATCTTCGGTAAGGTTGGGCCATGCGATATGCTTGGTGACTGTTGGATCTACTGAGGTCATTTTACGATTGGGATTAATCGGGCTTGTTAGTGGGTCTGATACTTTGGTTAACTTTCATGCTGCTTGGGCGATCTTTCTGGTTTCATGCACATCCGGCGGATTTCGAGAGGTGAACTAGCTTGAAAGTTATGTAAAAAATGGACCCAATAGCTTTATCAATTATCGTCTTTTGTGCTCATTGGGTCCGATTTGCCTGTTAATTGGTGTGCTTCTTGGCCACCCAAAATGTCTCACATCTGTTGGATCCTTGGCCCAGGATCTAACGATTAGTTGTATGATTAAGCCTTTGTACAATATTTCTTTTTCTGATTAAATAGAAGGTTCCGCTCTTGCCTCAAAAAAAAAAAAAAAAAATAAAATTATAAATTAATAAGTAAGATTTAAAAATTTTAAAACAGAAAAACACAACTAGTAAAATAAAATTTAATCTAACAAAAAAAAGAAAAATCTAATGCTATTTAAACTTACTTCAAATATTTTAATATGATAAAAAATTATATGATATTCAAAAAAATAAATGGTCATTAAATTTATTATAATATTTATATTAAAGAATGTAATTATTTATATCTAACATAAATATGTATTAAAACAAAAAAAAATACATTAAAAAAAAATAAAAAACTATATAATATTATAATAACTATATTTAAAAATGTTATATATGCATTGAATATTTCATTATCTATCTCAAACCTAAGATAAGAGAGATTGTTTCTACCTCACAAACCTTCAATACATCCTCACTTCAAGAGAGTCCAATATTTTGGGACTATTTATTTTCAGACTATTTTGGGTTACATTATCTTGATATGGTTTTGATATTCCCTTTAGCTAAGATCTTGAAGGTTTGGTTTGTAGTTCCTAGGATGTAGGGAAGAGATATGGGAGTTGGGGGGATGAGGGATAGACTTAGTAGATTTAGAATTTGTGGGTGGATTGAAGATATTTATGAATTTGGGATGAGGACTACTTATTTTCCTTCAAGGATTTTGTAAGATGGTCTCTCTTTTTCAAAGAACTAGGGGGAAGAGATTCAAATCGCACAAATGATCAAAGCTTTAAGAACTATAGATTTTTGGGTGGGGTGATGGTGTGATTAGGCATGAAGGTATATATCGATGGGGGTATTTTTTTTGTAGACATGATGGGTTGGGGTACCATTAGATTGATGTATAGTAAGGAAGTCAAAGAAGGGAAGGAAGATATCTTTCTTGATTTCCATAGTAAAGTGGATGTGGGGGGGGGGGGAAATGTTATTTAGATGGTTGAAGATAGAGGTTAGGGAAGGGTGGTCAAAGGAAAAATAATGAATGTATCATCAACTAAGTTGGTAATGGAATTGATAGGGCTTTTGGGGAGGGGTTTATATGAAGAGGTTGAGAGAAGGTCAGTTACTTAAGATTCACAGTGAGAAGTATTTGTGACAATTGTAGCATTTCCTTTATTAGCTTTTAATATAATTATATTGGGGTTGTCACTTATACAACGAATGGATTGAAATTCTTCTTGGGAAACATTTAAGTTAGGGGGTTTAGAACAAAAAGAATTCTAACACATTCTTGTTGAATTTCTTCAATTTCATGTAGTGGACAATGATGAGTTATATACTTGATAGAACAAATAATATTTTATGTGGAAACATAATGAGGGGAGAGAGAAAAACTAAAGCCCTTCTCTAAGAGTTGGACAGTCGGAGGGTCTAAATTCGTGTAGGATAGATTTATGACAATAGTAGGAATAAAAGGTGGAACATATTGGGAGGGCGTTAGAGAGAAGTTTACCAAGGGAAATTTGAGATGTTAGTTAAAATAGATACAACAATTATTAAAATTTCTCTATAAATTCAAATTCAAACACTTTCCTTTGATATCATTCTACAACTTTTATTGTCCCTCATTATGGGTGGAGTGTCCACTCACAATGGACATTCCAAATTCTGGCACATAATTTATCTCTCCAAAACTAATACAAGCATTATAAATAGCAATAAAAATTTACATCTTCATATATATATATAGATTACGGACATAGACTAACGTATAGACGAAATAAGTCCTTTTCATCGGAATTCGACAATACAATTTCAAACAAGATTGTGTTTTTTTGTTATTTAAAATGCATTTTTGAATGCATAAATAGATGCATCCTCAAAAACCCATGGGACACTCGAATTCTACAAATTAAATAACTTAAACTCAATTTAAAAAAATACTATGAAAAAATCATTTCATCTATAAATTAAACTTCACCTATATTACACATACGATATATCTATGCATAAACTATTTTTATTTTGTAATGTACATTTAATAAAAGCTATATTTTTGGACTTTTCCACTATTATCTTATTAAGAATCATCATAAATGAACCAAAATCGGCCCACATTTTGTGTAGTTGAACTTCGAAGATTGGTTAAGTCAACAAAAGTGTGTGCAACGCGTAATCTTCACTCAGAACAAGTGGCATCATTTTATTAAATGTATATAAAAGTTTATTTTTATTTAAATTCATGCATTATTATTTAATTGTAGGGTATAATGTATGATTTTTTGCAACGTATTATGTTCAATATTAGGTTTAATATAATTCAATAAAATTAAATGGATCTCAGATTGGATGCTTTTGTAATTCATGATAAAAGCCAAGATCTTCCAGAGAAATCACATAGAAAACTTAGGGTTGACCCGTTTCAAACCTCTATCTAGGTTCATCATTAAGACAAGGACGAGGAGCAAGATCAACATACCACTAATTTATACCAAAGATGCAATGGTAAATTTCCAATAGCCAAAAAAGAAATATAACTAAAAAGATATGTTAAGGGATAAAAAATAATTTATTTTTTATTTATTTTTTAATTTAATTT
>APFE030187027.1:42927-62802 GCA_000404065.3 Pinus taeda | reverse complement strand
GGCCACGGGCACTAACAGGTGATCAGCAGGTAAAACCCGCGATCTCCGCCCGAAAATAAGGAGTTTTATATTTTTTTAAGTGTTTTAATACATATACGCAGGTTGGGTATATATGAACTCGCGTATACATGCGTTTAACTCAGGGCAATGTCGCGTACAGGGAATAAAACACTGTTTTTTAGATTTTGGACCAGGTCTGGAAGGAGGAGTTGCCCTAGGCCATGAGTGCAGCATCACAAACCATAATAGTGAGATTTGGAGCTATAACACTCATACAAAGCAATATCTTCATGCTAATTCTCATCATTTCCTAGCTCAAAAGATAGGTGTTCTCAACACCTTAGCGATTAGAGATTTAATAGTTTTTTATGACAACCGTCTCAACGAAGAGAAAGCACATCTCCTAAGTTTTTTATTTAATAATGGGTATAGTAGACACCAATGTACTAAGGCTTTCCTTAGAGCTGAAAAAGGTCCCAGTGCTAAGAAACATACCAAAGATCGATTTTCTGGTATTCATCTTCCTTTTATCCAAGGGATAAGTGACAAGATTGCGAGGATTTTAAGAAAGCATAAGGAGGCTTCAACCTTTAGGCCTTCAAATACCATTCAGAGCTCCCTTAGATCTGTAAAAGACCCAGTGGACCCTGCTGTCCTCTGAGATGACTCTAAGTGAGTTAGTCATCCATAGCATCTAAAATATTTTGTTGGTTTTAAATTTTATAAATGACCAATGATATGAATTATTTAAAACATGTGCTTAAGCCTTAACAATTACTAAACTAGATGAAAGGGTTGCTATTTGTCTAGAAATAGTTAATTGATTTAAAGTGAATGAATAGTAAAATATGTGATGATATAACTTGCTAAATATTCAAACATAATATTTGATTGGTTATAAACAAAAATTGCAAGAAAACAAAGTTTCCTGTAGAACAAAACATATTCAAATGAATGTAGATTTGTGTGACAACTAAATGATATAAGGGGGTTTATAATAACAAATAGTCTTATAATCTAGTCCCTAATTATTACTGATAACTTCATAGGGGATTCAAGAATCACTGATACTCAGTATGATCTTACCCAATTCTCTTCATAAATAATTGAATATATGAAGAAATACATAATGAAATAAGCACATATAAAAACTTACAAGAAGACGTAAATATAACAAGAAAATTCAGAATCCTTTCATTAGCTTTGCAAATCTCTAGCCCGGTTACAATTATGTTCTCAATGTTCATACAAGGGTTCAACCCATAACAACTCGAATGAGGAGTTATTTATACAAAACTAAATATCTACTAGAGATATTTTTTACAAAATCTTACAAAAATAGTAAAAAATAATAGGAAATTGAAAACTTCTAAGTCGTGGCACTATTGTTGAACCTCATAATTACCTTCCCCTTAACATTTGTTCTCACCTTTTTCTCTTGATTTCTCACAAGACTAGATATCCAATCAATGATAAATGCTAGATTTTGTCTTAGGAAAGCATTAAAATGTTTACCATATTATATTTTCATGTTCTCGCTATTTTAATAGATTTTTGCAAATTAGCTACAGAACGCAGCCTATTCTGCAGCTAATTGTGGGTTCCGTAGCTACTCTCATTGTTTAGCAAGTTACAGGTGTCAAATGAAGAACTGGGCCACATGGGCATCTCCAGAAGCATCTCTACATGGATTTTATCCTACTCACTTGATCCAAATCGACAGAAAAGCATGCCTAAAGTCTTGGTCAAAGATGGAGCCAAATACGTTATCTAGTAGCAGTAGGACTCTTGATATTTCATAGTTGATTAGGAGTCTAATGGTTCTGTTGAAGAGTTAATGCGGAGTAAGACACTTATAATTGATTAGGAGTTGAGGAGTTAATGCATATCAGGCCACCTGTAGATGTTCAAAAGTTTAATAATCTCATCACAATTTGAATTAAGCCATTTTTAGCATGTCTTTCTATAAACAGTCGCGATATATTTGGATCAAGCCACATGTAACAAGATTTTCTGTTAGATAGTTATGTTGTTTTTATATAAATATCGGTTAGATGAGACCGAGAAGTAGTGGGAAGCTAGAAGGGATTACAGGATTTTTGTCAAAAACTCTATGCAGACTTCATTTTTTTTATAATACAAACTCTTCTTTGTTAATGGTGGTTTAAAAGTGCATCTTTAAATAGCTGCTATCCAGCCACATCAGTTTGCAGAGGGTCTTGCACTGAAGGAGGTTTTTCACTTGTTGTTTTCATTTTAATTTCTACTGCTTTGTTTTTTTTGCAAGTCCATTTTATTTAGTTTTGTTCCATTTTAGTTTGTAACCAAAAGTGTGAGGATAAAAATAACAATTGTGCAAGTCTTACTCTTTTGAGATATTGTATGAGAAATGACTGAATGAAAAATGAAGAAATGAGAATACACAGTTGTTCAGTCAGTTGTTTAGTTTCTTACTATTTTGATTACTCATTTTCTTAGCATAGAACTATCAATTATCTGTATTACCATATGTTGTCAAAACCATTTCAGAATAATGACAATTCTAACTTAATTGGTTGAATATCTAATTCATGCATTGATTGAGCTTACTCAGCATATTGTCAGTTTTACAATCTGTCATATTTTCTTTTCTGTTTTCAAGTCATTACTTAGTTACATCACTTGACATTCCAAAAAATCATTTCAAGGAGATTGATTCTATCATGTTCCAAAATTGAATGGTTGAATGGCTAAATGAATGCAATTATTGGATTAACTTTTGCAGTAATATTACTTTCAGTTGTAGGAATTAGATCCATGGATTAGGATTAAATGGTAGATAAGCTAGATGCATTGTTTCTCTTATTAGGTCCTAACTAGTTAAAAATGATTCTCAGTCCATTTTAGGACACTAGACTAACTTAGGAACCTATCCTTCCTTTTAAAACTCATTAGATCCATGTAAATATCTCATAGATTATATATTCTTAGACACCAGAGAATAGAAACCCCCAAAACAAACATAAAAAATACAAAAGAATGAAGTAAGAGAAAAGTTAACTAAGCACATATAGTGTATCACACTTCATCCGTCTACAAACCTCAGTTGATAATTCATGCAAGCAATTTAGGACACTAAATTGACTGAACAACTATTCTTTAGGAATCTGTTGATGACTGGTCCCCAAAAAGTGTTGCCTAGCCGTCTGTCAGTTGAAGATGAAAGTTACTCAATTACTTCACAAAAGTGATCCCATATTTCTTCACTTGGCATGGTGAGATTTACCAACTTCCTGTAGACTTCATCTACTTCTGTGTATTTCTTAAAAGTGGGCTTATTTATAAAAATATGTTTTATTTCATGCTTAATGGTCAAATCAATATCTAAATCTTCCAATTCTTGCTTCCCTGTAATGTGCCCTTTTATGCCTGCAAAACTTGATTTATCAATTGCTTTTCTATAAAGTTTCTGGCAGTATTCTTCCAAACTGATAAGCCTATCATTTGGAGCCACTAATCGTGGAAATATTCTCTGATAAAGTAAATTAAACTTAAAGTGAAACCTTTGAATAGAGGTCCTTAATGCTTGACATTTAGTTTCTAGTTGTGTCATAAAGTTCTTCTTTTGAAGAACCTTCTTGATTTCCAAAATGGTTTCTGTGCTGTCAAAAATTTGTATTTGCTCCAACTCTATACTTCTCTTTAAATTAAGAACTATGATCATATCAGTAGCCTCACTTGGTTTATGTTTAAGCAATTGTTTCACTTCATTAATGGCTACTTGAAATTTGTTGATGAGTTCCTTCTGCTCGAAAATAATCTAAAAGGATGGCCATATTTCAGTTATGGATTGACTTATCACTGACCAAATTTTTTCCTTGGCTTGGGACAAGGTCTATGCCATCAGTAATGACTCTGCAATTATTTCATCCTTCTGTTCATCCTGTGTGTTTTTTGCATTTCCTCAACCTAGAAACTGTCATCTTTTATTTAATGTGCTTCCAAAGTCTGAAAATTCTTATGGAGCCTCTCTTTCTCTTGCTTTTCATGAATGAGATCCTATGAAAGTTTGTTCAAATATTCTGTTGTCGATGTAGACTCTCTTGTGGCTGATGAAGATATAATAGGAATAATTGTGATGGGGGCTATAGATAATTGAGTAAATTTCTCATTTTCTTTAAGAAAATTCTCAATCTATTCCTCCATCGTTTTAATCTATACATTTTTTTCAATTATCGGTTTGAGCATTTCTTCCTTATGTTGTCCAGTCTCTGCTATTTCCTTAGTTTGGGGGTCCTCTTTAGAAGTCATTTTCAACTGTTTTCTCAATGCTGTGATATCTATTTTCTTTCTTCTGATTATATCTTCTATTGCTTTTACATTAGTAGGGTCAAATCCTATTTTAATGACTAAGTCCTCTAATGACTTAACCCTATTATCCTTAGCTAGAGATGATATTTTCTCAATTTTCAATTGAAATTGCACATTTGATAGAGCCATTTTAAGCTTAGACAATGCCATAGCAGTTTTGGTCATGGTTGAGAACAACATCTCACCAAACTATTTATGCATGCCCATTTGGTTAATTGGAAGGATATGATGGAATCAAATGAGGATATAGTTTTCTTAATAATCAGAACCTTTGGGAAAAGGTACTTGAGCCTGTAGAAAGACCATCTGCATTCTCCCCTTCTCGCTGTCAAATCTTGTCAATACACTATGTTGTGAAGTGGAAGTATGCTTCCAGAACTATGCATAGACATTAGCTACTAGAGTTTCATTCTTTTGCTTGATCTCAAGAAATTTAGTGAAAACATTTGACTCCTCTGTTTCACTTGGTCCAGCAGAGTGAGTAATTTCTAGCAAATTTTGTGAAGTGGAAGAGGAAGAAGGAGTAGTAATTACAGGATCCTCAATGCCTATAGATATTCGTGAATCATCCAGATTGATGACAATAGGCTCCTTTTTACCTTGAGTTGAGGTAGTAGTAGTGGAATTTTATTCAATCCCTCGTTTCTTCTAGTAGTGGATGAACTCCTTTTCTGCCATTGCTGATGATGATGATGCTTCACTAGGAATTTTTTTTAGCTTAGTTTGAGAAACTAGAGTCTGATGAGGAGAAGGAGGTAAGACTTGTTCCTTTACTTCTTGAAGAGTATTCTGTTCCCAATGTTCTTGATTTCTGAATTTCTCAATTTCAGGCCTAGGTGTGTGATTATAAGGAGTAGTCTTAAGCTCCACCCTTAAAATGTTGAATGGATCTTACGACCAAGTGAAGCTGGGTTGAAAACCCATCTATTTAAGTATGGCATCTACCTCTAAGCCAGTTGATCTAGTGTTGCAAATGAATGGCCCAACCTGTGCTTTAATCTTAAACTGTGATTTCTCTTTCTTGAGATGAAATGTAGCTCATCCATATTCATAATTTGCCTAATATATTCCAAAGAGAAAATTCTCATTGGAACATACTTTGGCAACTTATATGGAGCCAACTCACACCCATATACTTTGATCTCTGTGTAGTTCTAGTAGAGATACTAGTATCCTATTCTAAATTGATCACTAAGGTGCAAGATCCTCTTGATTTCAAGACTGATTCTTGGTTCACTTTGACTACTGAAAAGTTGTGCTATTGGGTGAATGAAACAATCTATGAAATCTACAAATTTGAACTCAGTTGAGTTCATTCTGATCAACGAGGTCCAATGAATAACTGATTGATCTTTGTGCTACTCATCCTTCTTGTGTAAAACAATGGGTACTTTGTCTCCCTACTGAAAAATAAACATGTGAAATAAGATAGAAGAGTATTTGAATACTCCTTCAGTTGTGATATTCATAAGCTGCTAATACATTGCATCAACCAAAAATTGACTATAGTTATACATGAAGTTAGGCTTGTTTTCTTTTGAAAAGATAGATAAATAACCTAAGATAGCCTCGTCTACCGATTGATCTGATGGGTAGCCTAATAGGTAGGAAATGAGGGAAATAATTTGCTTGGCTCTCTTTGGAAACATGGATGCCGAGTAAGGAGGATTTTTCTTGGGAAGCTCAACATATTCAGGGAGAAAAATCTCAAATATCTGAGCTCTCTGAGGGAATGTAAGTTTATGATATAGGTCAATCAGAGTTGCAGGGGAGAAGAAGATTAGGGAATGACTCTCAGGTATCAAAATCATTTTTTTTTATGGCTTTAATAGTGATGGATATCAGAATGTCACCATTCTGAGCCACTATTGTTCTTTGTAAGGGATTATACTTAGATTAACACCAAATAACCAAATCAGGGAAATAATGAGCTTGGGTAAACATGTATAGGGGAAGTTTTGATTGCTAGAGGTTTATTTCATCCTCTAAATCAAGGTATGTTTGTCTGAGCCAGTTGTGCATTTCAAGAATGTTAAATTCACACTCAGTATCTGTGGTTTTAAAGTATTGGTTGGCTAATGGGATATGGTCTAGGTCAAGAGGATCAGAATTTTGCGGGTTTCCCTGTGTCAAAGAAGAACCAACAGAACATTTTTTCCTTCTTCCTAGGAGCCATAATATTAGATAGAAATGGTAATATGAAAAAAACTACAGAGATAGTTGAGTGATGATTCAGATTACAGACTTGGCTAAATCGCAATTTTGCAGGAAAAATGAATAATTTAGAAGCAGTGGAATAGTAAGAAAAGTAGTTGTAATGGGGAAAATAAGTATTTATAGGAAAATTTAAGCTACCATTACAACAGAAGTTATTAATAACGGCTAATTGGAAACTTAATGACTTAACGGGAAAGAGTTGTAGCAATGGAAAAACATTTATTCCACAATGGATAAGGCATTTATTCGACAATGGATAGTGGGAACACCTAACAAGAATGACTATGAAAATAGATGGAGGGAACATGACATGAAAGGATTGGACGAAGGTGGCGTGGAAGGATGAGACATTGAGGTGGTATTGGAAGACATGGGAGAGGGAATAGTGGATTTCAGAGGGGGGTACTGGTAAGTATTTTAGAGTGGGTGCAGGGGTGTGAAATGTTGAGAGGGTGACACGTAGATGTGGGGCCCGCATGGTCGGAAACCTCTTTTTGCACCCTCCTCTCACCGTTAACTTGTTTTGTAGCTGGGGGGTGCAAAGCGCTTCCCCACTATTGATCTGGGCAGGAAGGGTGACAACCATTGGTTTTAGTTTGACCAATAACACTTGCCGAAAAACATCTTTGGCATATGTGAGATTGATTTTTAGAGTACTTACATAAAACCCTTTACAAAAATTAATCACCACTTAAGCGGGGTAATTAATAATAAAAGAAATTAACACAATCACGGGTGCATTTAGACTAGCTACTGTTAATAATCTAATCAACTATTCCAAACCTAATTTATATGACTTTAGGCCATTTTTTAATCATATTAGGCCTTTTATCTTCCTAATCTAACCTAATTTCTAATTTTTAACCAAGATTAAACTGTTTGGTTGAATTTATTCTCTAGTCTAGAACAAAAATTTAAATGATCTGATCAAGATTAAACAGTTTGATTCAGATCAGAAGAAAAGGCGGCGGCATAAAAACAAACTACACATAGACCTTTATTATTAAAAATGGAATTTTTTCATGAAGTGGCACTTTAAACAAGCGTGCTTATTCAAACCTTTTTGACTTTATTTTGATGAGGTTCTATTTCATCTCTTTTTATTTTTCTATTTTTTCATATTTCTCATTTATAAAATAACAACTAACTTATCAAAAATAAAGTATGTTACAACATCGGCTCCAACTGGAGACTTCTTCCTCCTACAAGATGCAGAGAACTTGCAAATCCATGTTCCTTCTCCTCGAGCTAATGGGGTCTTATGTTGAAACAAATACACATTGCATGTAAAATAAAACTCTCTGATATAATACAATGGTGAATAAATGGAAACATCGCAATACTGAATATAGTGCTTCAAGTACTTCCCAATGATAGGAAATGAGGAATAATCTCCCTCCAAATTCTGTAGAATGAAAGTGTTATTACCCTTGACCTCAGCAATACTAAAAGGTCCCAACCAAAGGTTGTCAAACTTGCCACGTTTGCCTTTGTCTTCCTTCCTAGCATCCCATCTCATTACCAAATCACCTTGCCTAAAATCCCTTTCCCTAACTTTCCTACCAGATAATATTTTCATTTTACTTTCATATTTCTTAAGCTTTTACTATATTTCATCTCTATCTTCATTCAATTCTATGATCTAATTTATTCTTCGAGAGAAGTCATCAACCTTGTCATTTGACTCTTGTAAAAACTTTAAAATAGGAAAAGATAAATGTGGCAAATATTGCTTCTTTTCCATAAACAAGCTAAAAAGGGGATTTACCTGTTGATCTTTGGGTGAAATCTTGTTGGCCCAAGGAGTGTAAATAAGATGACTATCCCAAATCCTTTTATGATCCTCCAGTGTTTTCCTTATTGCTTTAACCAAACTTTTATTTGAGGACTCTGCCAGTTCATTTCCTTGTGGATAATATGGTGTAGAATGATGGAACGAGATCTGATATTTTTGACAAAAATCAACCATATTAGTATTGTTGAATGCATGTGCATTATTTGTCATTATTTGCTGAAGGCATCCAGATCTAGACAATATATATTCTTCAATGAAATTGATCACAATAGTATGAGTTGCATTTATAACTAGAATGGCTTCTACACAATTGGTAAAGTAGTTTGTAGTAGTCAATATCCATTTGTGTTGGTTGTTTGATGGAGGATGAATTTCACCAATGAAATCCAATCCCCATTGGCAGAATGGTGCTTGGACTAAGAATGGAACCAATGGAAGAGCTACTAATCTTTGCTTTCCATCAAACATTTTGCACTATTTACATCTCCTAACCTTTTCTCCTACCTGCTCAAAAAGAGTAGGCCAATAAAACCATGCCCTTAGGATCTTGTATGTTGTGGCCCTCCAAGGATAATGGCCTCCACAAATTCCTGCATGAAATTCATCAATTATCCTTTTTGTTTCATTCTCTATTAGGAAAAGTAGAAGGATATTAAGAGGATCCTTCTAGTACAAATTTGCATCCACAATACAATACTTAACAACTTTGAATTTTAGTGTTTTACATTGATTTCTGCTAAATTCAGCTGGACATTCAAATTCTCTAAGAAAGTTCACAATGTCAAAGTACCAATTTGATAAAAAAAAAAATTCATCAATTTGAATCAAAATTGTCTGATCTAATGTAGAAGGTTCTTATGGATTCTCCTATGTGGGGATTTTAGAAGGTTCTTATGGATTCTTCTCAGTTGGGCTCTCAGAAGGTTCTTGTAGATTCTCCTGTGTAGGGGTTGCAAAAGGTTCTTGTGTATTCTTCTTAGCTTGGATGTCAAAAACAAAATTTATTCCTAAGATCTTACAATTGGATTCAACAAGGAGCTTGGCCAAGCCTTGAACTTTTATCAATTTGGTAGCCTTGATGATGTGATCATACTCTAAAAGTTTAGTTATCCATCTCCCTATCCTTCCATCAGTGTGAGGCTGAGTTAGAACAATTTTGAAAACACTATTAGGCACATAGGAAATGATAGAAGAGTGGAGGAGATAGACTCTAAAGGCTTTCAGAGCTTGAAGTAATGAGTATGCTTGTTTTTCAATGATGTCATACTTTAACTCAGAATCCCTCATAACCTTGCTAAAAAAGGAAATGGGTTGGTCATCTCCATCTTTGTTCCTTTGCAAAAGAACAACAACTAATGTGGTTTCAAAAGCAAAAGAAAAGACACTAAAAGGTTGGGAGTAATCTGGACTAGCTAAGATGGGAGCCTCTCCAATGACCTTCTTAATATGATCAAATGCATACCTAGTAGGAAAAGTCCATTTGATTTCATCATTATTTTTCAACATATTAGTTATGTCCTTAACTATTTCTGCATAGTTAGGGATAAATATTCTTAAAAAATTAATTTTGCCAAGGAAATCTTGAACTTCATTCTTGTTCCTTGGTAGTATGAGTGCTCGAATTGCTGAGACTCTTTTAGGATCAATGACTACTCCTTCTTTGGAAATTACGTGGCTGAGAAGTTTTCCTTCTTTAAGTGCAAACAAAGAATTATTTGGATTAAGAGAAATCCCAAGTTTTCTGCACCTGTTAAAAACCTTTCTCAAATGCTTCAAATGTTTTTCATCAGAATTGGAAAAAAATAGTTAAGTCATCTAAATAGATAACAACGAATTTGTTGATCTTACCTACAAATGAAAGATCCATAGCACGTTGAAATGTTGCTCCAACATTATTTAACCCAAAAGGCATTCGATTATACATGAATGTGCCCCATGGAGTTGTAAATGCATTTTTTTCTCTATCCTATGGACTAACCATAATCTAGTTATATCCGGAGAAACCATCTAACATGAAAATTCTTTGGGCTCCTGAAACTTTCTGAAGTAATTGATCCGTCTTAGGTAATGGATAATTTTCCTTTAGGGAATATTTATTCAAATTCCTAAAATCTATACATAATCTAATTTCACCATTCGTTTTCCTCATTGGAACTAGATTGGCTACCCATTTTGAATATTTTAATGGAAGTATTATTTTAGCATCCAATAACTTCTTAGTTCTTTTTTAATTACAGGAAGAAGTACATGAATAATTCTCCTCAATTTTTGTTTGAAAGGTTTTTCCTCTGGTTTTAATGGAATTTTGTGTTTAATAAGAGATGTATCATAGGTTTTCAATTCACTATAAGACCAGGCAAAAACATCTTTGTATGTTTTTAGGAGGGCTAAATATTTGTTTTTAGCTTCCATTGACACAGATGCAAAAATTTTAACATTTCTGATATCTTCAGAACTTCCAATTTTATAAATTTCAATATTTTCATAAGGTGAATCAGAAAGTGGATTTTTGGGAACATCATTATGATCAAAGATCTTCTCAAGAGGGATTAACCCTTTTGGAATAAAATTGTTAGAGAGTTGGATAATGTTATGATCAACAATTTTAGAATCAAATTGTGGTGTTTGATCTTCGTTATCAATTTCAAGATTATCAAGTGGTCCTTCCTTAGCTTGCATGTTTGAGAATCCATTTATGGCTTTCAAAAAGGATTTTAGTGGGAGGAGGAGAATGGTAAAGTGGAGGAGATCTAAAAGTTTACAAAGGTGTTTTTAGTTACTAACTTTTGAACCTCTATTTCAACCTTCTTTCTACTTTCAAATAGTAGGTTTGAATATATAGAGAAGGTTTCTTTAGGTTGGGAAGAAGTGGATGGGAATATATAATGAGTTGAGGAGATAAAATAAGTTGGTTTTAGCTATGGTAAATGTACATCTAGTTCTTCCTCTGACTTGGGAGAATCTGGAAATATTTTAGGAATTTTGTAAGATTCCAAAGATTGGACTAAGGGAGATGATTGCAAATCAAATCCTTTAGATAAAAGTTCTAAAACCCTAGGTGTTAGATTAGGCAAATCTAATTGGGATGGAATAGAGCTAAAGGGATCAAAAGCTAGAATATCTTGAGGTTGTAATGGTACAGAATAAGAAGTAGAAGATTCAAGTCTCCTTTTAAATGAGGACTCTCTCACCAGTATCTCAAGATCAGATAAAGGAGATATAATTTGAGAGTAAGAGTGACATATGGTATGTTTTGAAGGAGCCATCTTGGTCAAGTGGAGTCACCAGGTGAATGATTTTTAACCTACAATTTTTTTATTCACCTTAAAGAAAAAGTTTTAATCATTGTCCCAGGGAAAATAGTTCAATTCTCTCTCCCCGACAATGGCTTCAGTCTGATGTTGTCCTCTGAGATGACTCTAGGTCAGTTAGTCATGCCAGAGTGTCTAAAATATTTTTTTGGTTTTAAATTTTATGGATGAACAATGATATGAATTATTTAAAACATGTGCTTAAGCCTTAACAATTACTAAACTAGATGAAAGGGTTGCTATTTTTCTACTATAGTTAATTGATTTAAAGTGAATGAATAGTAGAATATGTGATGATATAACTTGATAAATATTCAAACGGATTATTTGATTGGTTATAAGAAAAGTATACAAGAAAAAAAAGTTTCATGTAGAACAAAATGTATTCAGACGAATGTAGATTTGTGTGACAATTAATTGATATAAGGGAGTTTATAATAAGAAATAGTCTTATAAGCTAGTCCCTAATTATTGTTGATAACTTCACAAGGGATTTGAGATTAACTAATACTCAATATGATATTACCTAGTTCTTTGCATAAAGAATTGAATATATGAAGCAATACATATGAAAAATTACAAGAAGACAAAACTATAGTAGGAAAATTCAGAATCCTTTCATTAGCTTTACAATTCTATTTTGAATGTTCATACAAGGGTTCAACCCATAATAACTCGAATGAGGATTGTTTATACAAAACTAAATATTTGTTAGAGATATTTCTTACAAAAATAGTACAAAATAATAGGAAATTGAAAACTGCTAAGTGGTGTCACTATTCTTTAGGAATATATTGATGACTGGTCCCCAAAATGTGTTGCCCAACTCTCTATCAGTTGAAGATGAAAGTTACCCAATTACTTCGTAGAAGTGATCCCATATTTCTTCACTTTGTATTGTGAGATTTACCAACTTCCTATAGATTTCATCTACTTCTATGTATTTCTCAAAAGTGGGCCTATTTATAAAAAATATGTTTTATTTCATGCTTAATGGTCAAATAAAAATCTAAAGCTTCCAATGCTTGCTTCCCTGTAATGTGCCCTTTTATGCCTGCAAAACTTGATTTATCAGTTGCTTTGTTGTAAAGTTTCTGGCAGTAATCTTCCAAACTGACAAGCCTATCATTTGGAACTACTAATCTTGGCAATCCTCTCTGGTTAAAGAAATTAAACTTAAAGTGAATCATTTGAACAAAGGTCCTTAATGCATGACATTTAGTTTCTAGTTGTATCATAAAGTTCTTCTTTTGAAGAACCTTCTTGATTTCCAAAATGGTTTATGTTCTTTCAAAAATATATATTTTCTCCAACTTTGTCCTACTTTTTGAATTAAGAACTCTGATCATATCAATAACCTCACTTGGTTTATCTTTAAGCAATTGTTTCACTTCATCAATGGCTACTTGACATTTATTGATGAGTTCCTCCTAAAACATAATCTGAATGGATGGCCATATTTCAATTATGGCTTGAATTATGTCTAACCAAATGCTTTCCTTGGCTTGGGCCAAGATCTGTGCCATCAGTGATTGACTTTGCAATTCTTCGATCTTTCTATTCAACCTGTGTATTTTCTACATTTTCTCAACATAAAAACTGCCATTCTTTATTTTCTGTGCTTCCAGAGTCTGAAATTTCTCATGGGGCCTCTCATTCTCTTGCTTTTGATGAATGAGTTCCTATGAAATATTTTTCAAATACTCTATTGTCGAAGTAGACTCCCTTGTGGCTAATGAAGATGTAATAGGAATAACTATGATGGGGGCTATAGATAATTGAGTAAATTTCTCTTTTTCTTTAAGCAACTTCTTAATCTGGTCCTCCATGGTTTTAATGTATATTTTTCTCAATTACAAGTTTGAGCATTTCTTCCTTATGCTATTCACCCTCTGTTATTTCCTTAGTTTGGGGGTCCTCTATAGAAGGTATTTTCAACTGTTTTCTCAATGCTACGATATTTGTGTTCTTTCTTCTAATTATATCTTCTGTTGTTTTTACATCAGTAGGGTCATATCCTATTTTAATGACTAAGTCCTCTAATGACTTAACCCTATTATCCTTAGCTAGAGATTATATTTTCTCAATTTTCAATTGAGACTGCACATTTGATAGAGCAGTTTTAAGCTTAGACAATTTCGTAGCAGTGTTGGTCATGGTTGAGAACAACATCTCACCAAAATGTTTATGCATGTCCATTTGGTCAATTGCATGAATATGATTGGCATCAAATCAGAATATAGTTTTCTTATAATCATCAGAACCTTTTGGAAAAGGTACTTGAGCCCGTAGAAAGGTCATGTGCATTCTCCCCTTCTCATTGGTCAAATGTTGTTAGTAACCTATATTGTGAAGTGGAAGTCTGCTTCTAGAAATGTGCATAGATATTAGAATTTAAAGATTCATTCTTTTCCTCGATCTCAAGAAAGTTAGTGAAAACATTTGACTCATTTGTTTCATTTGGTCCATAAGAGTGAGTAATTTCTAGAAAATTTTGTGAAGTGGAAGAGGAAGAAGGAGTAGTAATTACAAGGACACTCAGTGGCTATAGATACCTGCGAATCATCCAGATTGATGAGAATAGGCTCCTTTTAATCTTGAGTTACAGTAGTAGTAGTGGCCATTGATTCAATCCTTGGTTTCTTCTAGTAGTGGATGAACTCCTTTTCTACCATTACTGATGATGATGATCCTTCACTAGGCCTTTTGTTTAGCTTAGTTTGAGAAACTAGAGTCTGATGAGTAGAAGGAGGCAAGACTTGTTCCTTTGGTTCTTGAAGAGTATTCTCTTCCCACTGTTCCTAATTTCTGAATTTCTCAATTTTAGGCCTAGGTGTGTGATTATAAGGAGTAGTCTTAAGCTCCACCCTTAAATTTGAAATAATGTTGAATCGATCTTAGGACCAAGTGAAGCTGGGTTGAAAACCCATCTGTTTAAGTATGGCATCTGCCTCTGAGCCAGCTGATATAGTGTTGCAAATGAACGACCCAACCTATTCTTTAATCTTAAATTGTGATTTCTCTTTCTTGAGATGAAATATGGCTCATCCATATTCATTATTTGCCTGATATATTCTAAAGAGAAAATTATCCTGAGATGAAATATAACTCATCCATATTCATTATTTGCCTGATATTTTCCAAAGAGAAAATTATCACTGGAACATACTTTGGAAACCTATATGGAGCCAACTCACACCCATATACCCTGATATCTATGTAGTTCTGGTAGAGATACCAATCTCCTGTTCTGACTTGAACATTAAGGTGCAAGATCCTCTTGATTTCAGGACTAACTCTTGGTTCACTTTGATTGCTGAAAAGTTGTGCTATTGGGTGAATGAAAAAGTCTATGAAATATTCAATTTTGAACTGATTTGAGTTCATTATGATCAACGAGGTCCAATTAATAACTAATTGATCTTCCAGTTGCTCATCCTTCTTGTGTAAAAAAATGGGTAATTTGTCTCCCTACTAAAAAAATAAACGTGTGAAATAAGACAGAAGAGTATTTGAATACTCCTTCAGTCGTGATATTCATAAGCTTCTAATGCAATATAACATAAGCCAAAAATTGACTATAGTTATACATGAAGGTAGGCTTGTTTTCTTTTGAAAAGATAGACAAATAACCTAAGATAGCCTTGTCTACCCATTGCTCTGATAGGTAGCCTAATAGGTTGGAAATGAGGGAAATAATTTTCTTAGCTCTCTTTGGAAACATGGATGCTGAGTAAGGAGGATTTTTCTTAGGAAGCTCATCATCTTCAGGGAGAAAAATCTCAAAGATCTGAGCTCTCCGAGGGAATGTAAGTTTATGATATAGGTCAATTAGAGCTGCAGGGGAAGAAAAAGCTAAGCAAATCACTCTCAGGTATCAAAAGAATTTTGTTTATGGCTTCGACAGTGATGGTTATTAGAATTTCACCATTTTGAGCCACTATTGTTCTCTGCAAGGGATTATACTTAGATTGACACCACATAACCAAATCATGGAAGGAATGAGCTTGGGGAAGCCTTTACAGAGGAAGGTTTGATTCCCAGAGGTTTATTTCATCCTCTGAATCAAGGTATGTTTGTCTAAGCCATTTGTGCAATTCAAGCATGTTAAATTCAGACTTAGTATATGTGATTTTGAAGTATTGATCGGGTACTAGCATATGGTCTAGGTTAAGAGGATCAAAATTTTGCGAGTTTTCTTGTGTTGAAGAAGAACCAAAAAAATATTTTTACTTCTTCCTAGGAGCCACAATATTAGACGGAAATGGTAATATGACAAAAACTGCAAAGATAGTTGAGTGGTGATTCAGATTTCAGAGTTGGCTCAATAGCAATTTTGCAGGAAAAATGAATAATTTAGAAGCAACGAAATAGTAAGTAAAAGATGTAACGGGGAAAATAAGTATTTATAGGAAAATTTAAGCTACTGTTACAACAAAAGTCGTTAATAATGGGCTAATCGAGAAATTAGTGACTTAACCGGAAACAGTTGTAGCAATGGGAAAGCATTTATTCAGTAATAGATGAGGCATTTATTAGGCAACGGATAGCAAGAAGGGTTAACGGGAATGACTATGAAAATAGATAGAGGGCATGTGGCACAAAAGGATTGGACAAAGGTGGTGTGGAAGGATCGGACGTCGAGGTGGTATTGGAAGAAACAGGAGAGGGAATAACAGATTTCAAAGGGGGGGGGTTAGTGGTATGTAGAGTAGAGCGGGTGGGGGGTTGCAAAATGTTAAGAGGGCGACACATAGGTGGGTGGCCCATGCAAGAAGAAACCACTTTTCACACCCCATGTCACCGTTAACTCGTTTCATAGCTAGGGGGTGTGAAGCGCTTCCCCACTATTGATTTGGGTGGGAAGGGCAACAACCTTTGATTTTGGTTCAACCATTAACACTTGCCGAAAAATGTCTTTGTCATATATGAGCTTGATTTAAAGAGTATTTACATAAAACTTGTTACAAAAATTAATCACTACTTAAGCAGGGTAATTAATAGTAAAATGAATTAATACAATCGTGGGCGCATTTAGACTAGTTTCCTTTAATAATCTAATCAACTATTCCAAACCTAATATATATGACTTTAGGCCAAATTTTAAGCATATTAGGCCTTTTGTTTTCCTAATCTAACATAATTTCTAATTTTGAACCAAGATTACACTGTTTGGTTGAATTTATTCTCTATTCTAGAACAAAAATTTAAATGATTTGATCAAGATTAAACAATTTGATTCAAATTAGAAGAAAAGGCTGTGGCATAAAAACAAACTGCACATAGACCCTTATTATTGCAAATGGAATTTTTTCATGAAGTGGCACCTTTTTTTTGCTAAGGCAAGAGCGGATCCTTCTAATCAATTAAAAAGAGAAATAGTGTACAGAAGGTGACCATGGTGGTGAGGCCCACCAATATGACAAGCCTACCCCAATTCATGGTCAAAAGACTACAAAGCGAACCGAGGGACGCAGGCCCGCCAATACAAACAAGCAGTCCAACACAGACTGTTGGATCCTGATCTGAAGATCCAGTGGATGAAAAACATATCGGGTGGCTAGTAAGCACACCTTTTAAAAAACTAATCGGAGCCGATGACCCAATAGACCATAATCTATAATCCTATCGGGTACATTTTTGACTTATCCTTCGATCACTTTAACCACCCGAAATCCTTCATTTGCACGTGATCTTGGAGAGGTCGTGCGAATAGCTCGAGACATAACCACTGTTTCGGGCCCACCAACATGCACACAAAATCCTGCCCGTGGATTAGCCTCACTAGATCTAACGATTAAGGATCATATTGCACAAACTAAGAGCACCAATAGTTACTGCGCGATGAAGGCAGCAAGTCCTCCCTGCCCTTAGCCATGTGTCGCATGATGAGTGGAATCGCTCCCGATTTTGAAAAACTGCTTCTTGCTTGATGAGCATGCGATATACCAGAAACCACTCCGAGGGAAGTAAATCTATTCACCGGGAAAAAAGCTGGGGTTTTGCATTTATGGAGAAAATATAGGCTCCGGTGCATGGGCCAAAGGGAGATGAAGATCCCTCCTTGCAGCCATTCCCCTAAGAAATCCGATTTGTCGTTACCTGAGTTAATGAGGCCACCATAGACTTGAATCCTAAAAAAGGCCTCACATATGTCATAACTCTTCATAAAGATTCTAGATCAACTAGACCCTGTCTCTATGGCTCTGCTATCGATCGCTGAGGGCCCTGGATGAGCATCCCTCCTTCAACCTGTCATCTGTTATCTCCTCCCACTAGCAACACAAATCGATATTCTTGTTTTGTACTCCCTCATTGGCCAGCCAATATGCAACTTTGTTGGCTTCCCTACGAACATGCACCAACCTGAGAGTTCTCAGCATTCTTAGGTGCGCTTGAATTCTTTGGTAGACTTGCAAAAGCTGCCAGTGTTCTAAGATTTTCTTAGGGGCAACGCTAGCATTTATCCTCTTCACTAAGTTAATGACTAATTCCTAATCAGCCTCAATAATGACATTGTGAATGTTGTACTTGAGCAATATTTCCAGGCAACATTCCATCGCCATGAGCTCAACCATGTTGTTGGTTGCTTGTCCTAGATAAATGTGAAAGATTATTTGTATGTTTCCTTCCTCATCCCTCAAGGCCCCTCCATAACCAGCTTCTGCCAGATTCCCTTTTGAATCCCCATCTATGTTAAATTTTAAAAAGCCATAAGAAGGGGTTACCAAGAAGACTTTTTTGCTGAGGGTTTATTATTAATTTGCATTGAAACCTGAGGGGGATTAACCTTGAGCTCTAACTTCTGCAGAATTTTGACCTCTCTTTGATCGATGGGTTTACCTATAGCTGCACCTCCTAGGATATGAATAGTTTCTTTGATTTTTTTAAGGATTAGCTTGAGTATGTTGCCCACCAAACTCGCTCTCTCCTTGAAAATCCTATTGTTGTTCTCCTTCCAGACATTCCAGATTATGAGTCCTGGGATCAACATCCAGGTGGAGTTTATGATCTCATTTTCCGAAAAAAAAATCTGCCAATTCTTCAAGGTAGTGATGATGTCATTAACATCTTTGTCTATCTGCTCGAAGACTTCTCCAACCCAATTCCAAAGTGTTGTGGTGAAAGTGCATCTATTTAGGAGATGATTTGTAGTTTCTTCCTGTTGTCTACATAACTGACATCTTGAGGGACCAACAAAGTCTCTTTTTTTAAGATTATCCCATGTGAGAATCTTGCCCTGGTGAATGAGCCACTTGAACAGTTTGACTTTCATCCAATGAGGATTTTCCCAGATTTCTTTCCACCTCTTATCTGTGTTTGAAAGGTTAAACCCTACATCTATCCTTTTGGCTTCCTTAAGGTTGAAGAGACCTGCCTTGTTCTTTCCCCATCTTAGTTGATCATTCAAGTTTGAGTTTAAGATTTGTCTCTTGTCTAAAATACCTTTAAGGGCTATAGCTTGAGTATGCAACATGCCCATTCCTCTGTAATCTGGAAGTTTCCATGTTCTCCATTTCTCATTGTTCCTTGATTGGTTCCAGTAGTCACTTACCCACCTTAATCCTTTGTTAATAGTATCAATGTGAATGTCTGCTAATTATTGACTTTGGAGATTGTCCTCCTGCTACCAATTATCCTCCCAGAACCAACGTAGGTTACCATTTCTGATCTCCCAGAAACTGCGATTTTGGACTAGGGCCCTGTTATCCCATGCCCTATTCCAAATTGCAGAACCTTTTACTTGTCCTGTCATTCTGATTAGATTCTTCTCCTCCCATTCGCTAGCATATTTTTGCTTCCAAAGTTTTGCCCAGGGGGTTGTATTTCTTTTAGCCATCTCGACTAGATTTTGGCACCAAGAACTCTATTAAGAATTCCTGGGTCATGAAGACCCAAGCCACCATGGGACTTAGGTTTGCACACTCTGTCCCATGCCACAAGGGCCCATTTCTTCTTTTCTTCACCTTTCCCCCAGAGAAAGTCTCTCTGAATGTTTCTTATGTTAGTAATTACATCGGCTGGTGCTGGAATGGTAGATAGCATAGATAGGGATACTTTGGAGGACAACCTTAGTGAGAATCAGTCTCCCTGCTAGATTTAGTGCTCTATTTGTCCATTTACTAATATTATCTTTTATCTTATTAAGAATAGGCTCCCAGATGTCCTTGTGAAGTAGTTTGTCAGTGAGAGGAACTCCCA
>APFE030187027.1:5518-41157 GCA_000404065.3 Pinus taeda | reverse complement strand
CAAAAAAGTGGAGAAATTAAACTTTTGCTCAATTTAAATATGTGGCTAGATATTGGGTTGGGCCCCAAATCCTTGTTTCTCTTTGTATATTTTTCTCTTAGTATCATTTTTTTCCCCTCTCATGTGAGGTATTGAAGTAGTGGAGTGATATTGTTTTGACTATGTGTAGAGATGGTTCCAATGCTCTACCCACTAGTTATTTATACTTTGTAGCTTCTTTTCAATTTGGGGCTCCGTAGAATCCTTGAAAACAAAGATAATTAAAATCTCTTAGAGCTTCTTAGATATATAAACTGTTATTTTGGAGGAATGAGGCTTGAGCTTGGGAGGGGAGGATTATATGGTTTCAATAATAATCATTTATGAGAGTTTATCATATTTTATGTTGTCCAAAAGTTGGTTGACACAAAAATGGCACTTCTCTCTTGTTCTTGAGGAGAATAGCTCTCCTTTCTCCTTTATAGGGGGAGATGAGAATTTTCTATTTCAAGAAAACATCACATCTACAGCTAATGCCAAAGCAGGAAAATTATTTTGACTCAAATTAACATTTGTGTTATCTTGTGACCAAGAAAAGGGTTGGGATGTTTATTTTCTTATCTCAAGATCTTGGGGAATCTATAAAAATCTACTCGCTTCTTGGGAGGCTTGGAGAGGGAGACATTTTGGAATTTTGTGAATAGTTTTTATTTAAGTTGTCATACTCATGGAAATCATTGTGATTTAAAGGAAGTTGTTCATAATCCAACTGCTCACATGGGTCTTGTTATCTGTCATTATCTCCAAATCTCAAAGAAAGTTGTTCATTATCCAACTACTCACATGGGTCTAGATATCTATTAATATCTCTAAATCTAAGTTGCACGAAACACTGAAATGTTTGAAAGTTTTTGAAACGGGTATGGATGGAAAGATGACCCCCCAAAAATGAAAACTGATGAGCCCCAGAAATGGGTAATTATATGGGCTCATTTTGCCTCTTATTTCGACCTAATCCACCATTATCATTAGTTTATTGCATGTTTTTGAATATATTTATGCTAATAGAGTGAATTGGGTTAGTCACTTTGCCATGTAGTTTAATGTGTGTTTTATGCAGATTTCTTTGCCAATTTTGGACAAAGTCAAGGGATTTATGAGAAAATGGTAGCCAAAACTCGAGGAAAAAAGGGAAGAGGATTTGTATGGGGGCTGTCTCCTTCATTTATGACCCCTTTCCTTGAATCCTCCATCAGCAACTCGAAGCACAAAGGTTCACATCGATGATTCCAAGGGGCAGCCAAGAAAGTAAAAGAAGGATTGTTGTTTATCTCCAGTCCTAGGAAGCCGATTTCCTTGATTTTAGGAAAGACTGTTGAAGGACTCCATTTGTATAAATAAGGAGGCTTAGAGCGTCAGTAGGTCTTTCAGTGATTAGTATATTTTCGCACTTTAGTGCGGCATTGTGTTTAGCTTATTTTCGAGTCCTTTTGAGAACAGTTCCTGTAATGTGACTATTATTTTTAGTAACAAAGATAAAACAATTTTTGAGCCAGCACTGATCTCTTTCAGAGGGCTAATGCTCTTGGGTTAGGGCCCAATGCAAGGTGCCAAACACCTCTTACTATGTACTTATATGTTTTTGCTTCAGTTTATGAGTCAATTTCTGTTGCATAGATTCATTTTACCTTGTTAGATTAGGTTGCTTTTGATGGTTAGCATAGTTTTTTTTGTTTCAGTTGCTCAAGTAGGTTACTGTAGTAACAAAATAAGATTCGAAAAGGCCAAAAATAGGACCTGATCTTATTTCTCCCTTCCTGGGACTATGAATTGAGGTCAAGGCATTACTGCTGCCACCAAAAACACAGTTTTTGCTCTTCCATGCAACTGATAATGTGATACCTTGGTTTGGAAAGATTGATATTGGTTTAGATTTAGTTGCCTAGATAATTTCCTATTCTTTTATAATAGATATCTCTGCATGCTTTTTTATTCACAGGTTACTGTTCAGCATTTTCTGTGTTTAGGTCAGGAATTAGGTTAATAAGCGATATCTCTATTTTCATAGTACAATTAGTTCTTTCTTTGATCAATTTTGATAAGTGTGAAGATATCTTGCAGGCCATCTCAGCTCACCATACATACATAAAACAACCAGTACCAGCTCACTTCTCATATATTTCCCAAGTCATTCACAACATTTCGCCAATCTGCCCTAATTTCTGTGTTTTTCTCCATAAACTTCTTGCTTGCCATTTGAACAAATCCAACCATAACTTTCATTCTTGATCTTCCTTGACAAGTCATAGACACATCAACACCTTCATCGAGCCTTCAGTTCCCCTTTCTCATCATTTTTCCACCTTCAAAACTCAAAAAATAGCTCTCGGCCTCCTCCTATAGATCCTCTTGTAGATCCCCTGCATCTCCCTATAGAATTTCCTATGAGTGATTTTTCGAAGTCTGATCGCTATGAAATTATTCATAAGGGTACTAGGGGCTTCTTAGGACCTCTCCACACCTTTCCCCACCTCTACAACAACCAACTCCATCTTCCTTCACCACCAAACCTCTGCACAATCACAACTAGATAAATCACAAGCATAATAATTTCACATAAAAACACTCAAAAGCACAAAAAGATGTTTTCTTCTCATTTATTTTTAGAAGTAGCTTGAATAAATTAAATTTACCTTTTCAGTAGTCAATAACACTCATTTCATCAATTTCCATCTCTTTTTTTGCAAAAGTAGGGTTAATAGGTAAATTAGGGTTTGCTAGGGTTTGCGTTACATTTTAGTTTTCCTTCTCCTTTTGCAAATAGAATGGCCTCTATAACATTAGATTTCTTTCATCACAGTTAAAAGCTTCTTCTGAGAAATCATAGAAGTTGGCTTGAGCTCATTAGTGATCTTGCGCTATCTGACCAAGTGGCAGCTTGCAGTAAGAGCTAGTACTCGTGCATACAACACCGTCACTTCCAAGTTTGTTACGAGTTACTAGGTTGATAAAAGTGAAGACGGAAGCCCCAAGAGTTGCAACATTATTGCTGCAATACTGGTGCCCACCATATTTTTGGCGCCGTTGCCAGGGAAGCATCAAAGTATTTTGTGATTACTTCTTTTCTTCTATTTTCTACTGCAACATTATGCTAAGTAGTTTATTTAAGCAAAGGTAGAGTAGTTGTTTCATTTCAATTCTGCAATTTCCATTTCTGCAAAAGTAGATTAGGCATTTTCCTGCTTTCATTTCAATTCTTCAATTTCCATTTCAACAAGAGTAGATTAGTCATTTCCTGCTTTAATTTCAATTCTGCAATTTCCATTTCAGCAAGAGTAGATTTGTCATTTCTTGCTTTCATTTCAATTCTGCAATTTCCATTCCAGAAAAGTAGATTAGTCATTTCCTTGCATTCATTTCGATTCTACAATTTCATTTCAGCAACTTCATTTCAATTAGTTGCAATTTGTTATTCAATCCATTTCATTTTTGCAAGTACAAGAAAAAAAAAACAAAAATCACACAAAAAAGAGATTTCCTTTCATGCCTCGTAGGAACAGAGACAATTCAAGAGGATTCCTACCCAACACCCCCACCACATCACTAAGTCACCCTTATCTCTTCTTTGGTGGAAGTGATCCAGAAGAACCTATAGGTGAACCACTAGAAATATACGAAGATCCTATAGCAGAAGAATAGCAAGAAACCATTCCTCCTGAGACCATGGCTGAAAATAGAAACATTAGAGGAAATGGGGAAAGAGCAGAGGGTACCTTTCCTATATGAGATACCAATGGGGACAATAAAATGAAAAATATAAGTCCTTCAGCCTTAACCCACTTCCATGGATTGACTACCGAAGATCCTAATACCTTCTTGTTTGAATTTGCTGTTCTCTGTCGAACCTATGACTATGGAGAAGATGAGCAGAAATTGAAATTGTTTCCTTTTACCCTCAAGGATGCAAAATTGCACTGGTTCATCGGGTTACCTGGCAACACCATCACAACTTGGGCTCAGATGCAGCAAGCCTTTAACAACAAATACCGGGACTACTGTAGGTCAAAGGATACCAAGGAAGAGATTTTCCGAATGACCATGGGAAGCAATAAATCCTTAGAAGAATATGAAGAGAGGTTTCGGCTCAATTATAAAAGGGCCAGGTGCACACTTGACCCTGAATCTCTAAAGTTGGTCCTGTTCAGAGGGGTCCCAGAAGACCTTCTAGACACCCTCCTTTTGCTGGCTGGGGGAGACATCTACCAAATACCTTATGATGACATAAAGACTATGTTTAGAAACCATTCTAGGGAAGCCAGAAAGATAGGTAGGGGAAGCCAACCTTTAGCTAGTACATCCTCATCCAGTTCATCTCCTAGAAGTGAATTTGAGAATCAGCTGGAAGATTTCAAGAGCTAGATGAGGCAGAATATTGCCATGCAAATGAATACCTTACATATCAAAAGAAAACAAGAGGAAATAGAGAAGGCTTTAACCATTTTTTGTCCTAGGTGCACCAAAAGGCATCCTAAGAATGAATGTCCATTGAAATCTATAGAAGTGTGTTCAATCTGTGAAGAAAACCATTCTACGAATCAGTGCCCTTCATTGCCTAGACTTAAAGTTGCATACCAAGGGGCCAAAGGAGCCACTGAACCACTCTATTTCATGAACCAAAGGAGGCCACATGGGCCCAGACCTTATCAATAGGAAATGCAAGGGACATCCCAGACATACTACAACCCCAATCAAGCCACTTCCATGCTTTCTTGGGGTCCCCCGTTCTCATCTGTCCTAGTCCACACCCCCTCCTTGGTCATATCCATCTCAATTCCATGCTCAACATGCTCCTCATTTGTTTCACTCTTATGCTTAGCCACAACCTCAGTGGAATGCACCTCATTAGGGGTGGAGGCCCCAGTACAACTCTCCTCCCACTCTTTTTCCTCCACCACCTGCTCAACCACAACCATTGCCTCCTACTCCACCAAGGAAACCTCAATTACCTGCTCAACTGAACCCGAACCCCAATAACAGACAGGCCCAACAGGTATATAGTGGGGAAACATCATGCCTAACCTATGCTGTGGAGATTCATGAGATTAACCTAAGATCTGGGAAGGTCCTCCCAGAAAACCAACCTCCCCCTAAGGAGGATGAGGAAGAAAAACAGGAAAGTGAACCAAAAGCCATTCCATCCTTTCCTAAGAGATTAACTAGCACAACACAACCTACCCCAGAGGAGACTGAACTTCTCGGAGAATTGAAACAATTATCTGTAAATATACCACTTCTCCAAGCCATAAAGGATGTGCCTATATACAACAAAATGATCAAGGAGAAGTGCTTTAGGCACCCAGGCAGGTGCAAGAGAGATGTCCCAACTATCAATATCATAGGATAGCTATCTGATCTTATGTTGGAGTAGGTAATCTGTCTAAAATATCTAGACCCTAGAAGTCCTGTAGTCGATGTCCACATCAATGGCATTGTAACCCCCCATACCCTGATTGATTTAGGGCTGCCATTAATGTGATGACCAAGGACACTATGCTCAAGCTCAACCTTTAGGGCTCCTTGAGAAAGACCACAACAGTACTACAGTTAGTAGACCGCCCCTTTGTGATCCCTGAAGGGATTGTGGAAGATGTAATGGTCTCTATAGATTCTTGCGAGTACCCTGCTAATTTCCTAGTTCTCCAACCAAAAGAAAAGCTTACTGGGTATCCTCTTATCTTGGGAAGACCCTGGTTAGCTACTGCAGATGCCTACATCAGTTGTTGAGCAGGGAACATGACAATCAAGAATGGGCATATGTCCAAGCAGCTAGTCCTATATCCTGCTACCCAACCTTTGTTAGAACATGATTTACCTCTTTGTTTGGAGGAGGAAGATGAGGATGAAGTGTATTCCACACCACTGTGTGCAGTAGAAGTTTCCATGGGGGGGGGCACAATCCGAGGATGATCTTATTGAAAAATTGATTCAAAATCCACCCCCCAGTGGGTTTTCATTAGAAGAGCTGGTGGAAGAAACCCAAGCCAATCCTTTAGCTGATCTCTGTATGGTTGATCCGACCTCTCTCCAAGTTAAGAATGTGGAATTTGGCCTAGAAAGAACCTTGAAGATCAACTCATCCCTATCCATCTCTTAGGAGAAAGAACTATGTAGCTTATTGAGAAACCACTTGGATGCCTTTGCTTGGAGCTATAAGGAGATGAAGGGAGTCCACCCTTCAGTCTGTACTCATCACATTTACATTAAGGAAGATTGCAAACCAGTCAGGTAGCCTCAAAGGAGGATGAATCCAGCCCTTAAGGATATTGTCAAAGAAGAACTGCAAAAATTGCTGGATGCACGATTCAACTACCCTATCTCTAACATTGAATGGGTCTCTCCTTTGGTGCTAGTACCAAAGAAAAATGGGAAGTGGAGAATCTGTATCGATTATCGGGAACTAAACAAGGCCACCAAGAAGGACCATTTCCCTTTGCCTTTCATAGATCAAGTGTTAGATGGCCTGGCAGGGAAGAAGTTCTTCTCCTTCCTAGATGGGTTTAACAGGTACAACCAGATCTAAATCAGCTCGAAAGACCAAGATAAGACCACTTTCACTTGTCCTTGGGGTACCTTTGCATACTGGGTCCTTCCTTTTGGGTTGTGCAATGCTCGTGCCACTTTCCAGAGAGTAGTATTGAGTATATTTGCTGAACTGGTTCATGATTCAGTGGAAATCTATATGGATGACTTTACCCCTCATGGTTCTAACTTCCAGGACTCTAAAGGCTTTCAAAGCTTGAAGTAATGAGTATGCTTGTTTTTCAATGATGTCATACTTTAACTCAGAATCCCTCATAACCTTGCTGAAAAAGGAAATGGGTTGGTCATCTCCGTCTTTGTTCCTTTGCAAAAGAACAACAACTAATGTGGTTTCAAAAGCAAAAGAAAAGACACTAAAAGGTTGGGAGTAATCTGGACTAGCTAAGATGGGAGCCTCTCCAATGACCTTCTTAATATGATCAAATGCATACCTAGTAGGAAAAGTCCATTTGATTTCATCATTATTTTTCAATATATTAGTTATGTCCTTAACTATTTCTGCATAGTTAGGGATAAATATTCTTAAAAAATTAATTTTGCCAAGGAAAGCTTGAACTTCATTCTTGTTCCTTGGTAGTATGAGTGCTCGAATTGCTGAGACTCTTTTAGGATCAATAACTACTCCTTCTTTGGAAATTACGTGGCTGAGAAGTTTTCCTTCTTTAAGTGCAAACAAAGAATTCTTTGGATTAAGAGAAATCCCAAGTTTTCTGCACCTGTTAAAAACCTTTCTCAAATGCTTCAAATTTTTTTCATCAGAATTGGAAAAAAATAGTTAAATCATCTAAATAGATAACAACGAATTTGTTGATCTTACCTACAAATGCAAGATCCATAGCACGTTGAAATGTTGCTCCAACATTATTTAACCCAAAAGGCATTCGATTATACATGAATGTGCCCCATGGAGTTGTAAATGCATTTTTCTCTCTATCCTATGGACTAACCATAATCTAGTTATATCCGGAGAAACCATCTAACATGAAAATTCTTTGGGCTCCTGAAACTTTCTGAAGTAATTGATCCGTCTTAGGTAATGGATAATTTTCCTTTAGGGAATATTTATTCAAATTCCTAAAATCTATACATAATCTAATTTCACCATTCATTTTCCTCATTGGAACTAGATTGGCTACCCATTTTGAATATTTTAATGGAAGTATTATTTTAGCATCCAGTAACTTCTTAGTTCTTTTTTAATTACAGGAAGAAGTACATGAATAATTCTCCTCAATTTTTGTTTGAAAGGTTTTGCCTCTGGTTTTAATGGAATTTTGTGTTTAATAAGAGATGTATCATAGGTTTTCAATTCACTATAAGACCAGGCAAAAACATCTTTGTATGTTTTTAGGAGGGCTAAATATTTGTTTTTAGCTTCCATTGACACAGATGCAAAAATTTTAACATTTCTGATATCTTCAGAACTTCCAATTTTATAAATTTCAATATTTTCATAAGGTGAATCAGAAAGTGGATTTTTGGGAACATCATTATGATCAAAGATCTTCTCAAGAGGGATTAACCCTTTTGGAATAAAATTGTTAGAGAGTTGGATAATGTTATGATCAACAATTTTAGAATCAAATTGTGGTGTTTGATCTTCGTTATCAATTTCAAGATTATCAAGTGGTCCTTCCTTAGCTTGCATGTTTGAGAATCCATTTATGGCTTTCAAAAAGGATTTTAGTGGGAGGAGGAGAATGGTAAAGTGGAGGAGATCTAAAATTTTACAAAGGTGTTTTTAGTTACTAACTTTTGAACCTCTATTTCAACCTTCTTTCTACTTTCAAATAGTAGGTTTGAATATATAGAGAAGGTTTCTTTAGGTTGGGAAGAAGTGGATGGGAATATATAATGAGTTGAGGAGATAAAATAAGTTGGTTTTAGCTATGGTAAATGTACATCTAGTTCTTCCTCTGACTTGGGAGAATCTGGAAATATTTTAGGAATTTTGTAAGATTCCAAAGATTGGACTAAGGGAGATGATTGCAGATCAAATCCTTTAGATAAAAGTTCTAAAACCCTAGGTGTTAGATTAGGCAAATCTAATTGGGATGGAATAGAGCTAAAGGGATCAAAAGCTAGAATATCTTGAGGTTGTAATGGTACAAAAGAAGAAGTAGAAGATTCAAGTCTCCTTTTAAATGAGGACTCTCTCACCAGTATCTCAAGATCAGATAAAGGAGATATAATTTGAGAGTAAGAGTGACATATGGTATGTTTTGAAGGAGCCATCTTGGTCAAGTGGAGTCACCAGGTGAATTATTTTTAACCTACAATTTTTTTATTCACCTTAAAGAAAAAGTTTTAATCATTGTCCCAGGGAAAATAGTTCAATTCTCTCTCCCCGACAATGGCTTCAGTCTGATGTTGTCCTCTGAGATGACTCTAGGTCAGTTAGTCATGCCAGAGTGTTTAAAATATTTTTTTGGTTTTAAATTTTATGGATGAACAATGATATGAATTATTTAAAACATGTGCTTAAGCCTTAACAATTACTAAACTAGATGAAAGGGTTGCTATTTTTCTACTATAGTTAATTGATTTAAATTGAATGAATAGTAGAATATGTGATGATATAACTTGATAAATATTCAAACGGATTATTTGATTGGTTATAAGCAAAGTATACAAGAAAAAAAAGTTTCATGTAGAACAAAATGTATTCAGACGAATGTAGATTTGTGTGACAATTAATTGATATAAGGGAGTTTATAATAAGAAATAGTCTTATAAGCTAGTCCCTAATTATTGTTGATAACTTCACAAGGGATTTGAGATTAACTAATTCTCAATATGATATTACCTAGTTCTTTGCATAAAGAATTGAATATATGAAGCAATACATATGAAAAATTACAAGAAGACAAAACTATAGTAGGAAAATTCAGAATCCTTTCATTAGCTTTACAATTCTATTTTGAATGTTCATACAAGGGTTCAACCCATAATAACTCGAATGAGGATTGTTTATACAAAACTAAATATTTGTTAGAGATATTTCTTACAAAAATAGTACAAAATAATAGGAAATTGAAAACTGCTAAGTGGTGTCACTATTCTTTAGGAATATATTGATGATTGGTCCCCAAAATGTGTTGCCCAACTCTCTATCAGTTGAAGATGAAAGTTACCCAATTACTTCGTAGAAGTGATCCCATATTTCTTCACTTTGTATTGTGAGATTTACCAACTTCCTATAGATTTCATCTACTTCTATGTATTTCTCAAAAGTGGGCCTATTTATAAAAAATATGTTTTATTTCATGCTTAATGGTCAAATAAAAATCTAAAGCTTCCAATGCTTGCTTCCCTGTAATGTGCCCTTTTATGCCTGCAAAACTTGATTTATCAGTTGCTTTGTTGTAAAGTTTCTGGCAGTAATCTTCCAAATTGACAAGCCTATCATTTGGAACTACTAATATTGGCAATCCTCTCTGGTTAAAGAAATTAAACTTAAAGTGAATCATTTGAACAAAGGTCCTTAATGCATGACATTTAGTTTCTAGTTGTATCATAAAGTTCTTCTTTTGAAGAACCTTCTTGATTTCCAAAATGGTTTATGTTCTTTCAAAAATATATATTTTCTCCAACTTTGTCCTACTTTTTGAATTAAGAACTCTGATCATATCAATAACCTCACTTGGTTTATCTTTAAGAAATTGTTTCACTTCATCAATGGCTACTTGACATTTATTGATGAGTTCCTCCTAAAACATAATCTGAATGGATGGCCATATTTCAATTATGGCTTGAATTATGTCTAACCAAATGCTTTCCTTGGCTTGGGCCAAGATCTGTGCCATCAGTGATTGACTTTGCAATTCTTCGATCTTTCTGTTCAACCTTTGTATTTTCTACATTTTCTCAACATAAAAATTGCCATTCTTTATTTTCTGTGCTTCCAGAGTCTGAAATTTCTCATGGGGCCTCTCATTCTCTTGCTTTTGATGAATTAGTTCCTATGAAATATTTTTCAAATACTCTATTGTCGAAGTAGACTCCCTTGTGGCTAATGAAGATGTAATAGGAATAACTATGATGGGGGCTATAGATAATTGAGTAAATTTCTCTTTTTCTTTAAGCAACTTCTTAATCTGGTCCTCCATGGTTTTAATGTATATTTTTCTCAATTACAAGTTTGAGCATTTCTTCCTTATGCTATTCACCCTCTGTTATTTCCTTAGTTTGGGGGTCCTCTATAGAAGGTATTTTCAACCGTTTTCTCAATGCTACGATATTTGTGTTCTTTCTTCTAATTATATCTTCTGTTGTTTTTACATCAGTAGGGTCATATCCTATTTTAATGACTAAGTCCTCTAATGACTTAACCCTATTATCCTTAGCTAGAGATTATATTTTCTCAATTTTCAATTGAGACTGCACATTTGATAGAGCAGTTTTAAGCTTAGACAATTTCGTAGCAGTGTTGGTCATGGTTGAGAACAACATCTCACCAAAATGTTTATGCATGTCCATTTGGTCAATTGCATGAATATGATTGGCATCAAATTAGAATATAGTTTTCTTATAATCATCAGAACCTTTTGGAAAAGGTACTTGAGCTCGTAGAAAGGTCATGTGCATTCTCCCCTTCTCATTGGTCAAATGTTGTTAGTAACCTATATTGTGAAGTGGAAGTCTGCTTCTAGAAATGTGCATAGATATTAGAATTTAAAGATTCATTCTTTTCCTCGATCTCAAGAAAGTTAGTGAAAACATTTGACTCATTTGTTTCACTTGGTCCATAAGAGTGAGTAATTTCTAGAAAATTTTGTGAAGTGGAAGAGGAAGAAGGAGTAGTAATTACAAGGACACTCAGTGGCTATAGATACCTGCGAATCATCCAGATTGATGAGAATAGGCTCCTTTTAATCTTGAGTTACAGTAGTAGTAGTGGCCATTGATTCAATCCTTGGTTTCTTCTAGTAGTGGATGAACTCCTTTTCTACCATTACTGATGATGATGATCCTTCACTAGGCCTTTTGTTTAGCTTAGTTTGAGAAACTAGAGTCTGATGAGTAGAAGGAGGCAAGACTTGTTCCTTTGGTTCTTGAAGAGTATTCTCTTCCCACTGTTCCTAATCTCTGAATTTCTCAATTTTAGGCCTAGGTGTGTGATTATAAGGAGTAGTCTTAAGCTCCACCCTTAAATTTGAAATAATGTTGAATCGATCTTAGGACCAAGTGAAGCTGGGTTGAAAACCCATCTGTTTAAGTATGGCATCTGCCTCTGAGCCAGCTGATATAGTGTTGCAAATGAACGACCCAACCTATTCTTTAATCTTAAATTGTGATTTCTCTTTCTTGAGATGAAATATGGCTCATCCATATTCATTATTTGCCTGATATATTCTAAAGAGAAAATTATCCTGAGATGAAATATAACTCATCCATATTCATTATTTGCCTGATATTTTCCAAAGAGAAAATTATCACTGGAACATACTTTGGCAACCTATATGGAGCCAACTCACACCCATATACCCTGATATCTATGTAGTTCTGGTAGAGATACCAATCTCCTGTTCTGACTTGAACATTAAGGTGCAAGATCCTCTTGATTTTAGGACTAACTCTTGGTTCACTTTGATTGTTGAAAAGTTGTGCTATTGGGTGAATGAAAAAGTCTATGAAATATTCAATTTTGAACTGATTTGAGTTCATTATGATCAACGAGGTCCAATTAATAACTAATTGATCTTCTAGTTGCTCATCCTTCTTGTGTAAAACAATGGGTAATTTGTCTCCCTACTAAAAAAATAAACGTGTGAAATAAGACAGAAGAGTATTTGAATACTCCTTCAGTCATGATTTTCGTAAGCTTCTAATGCAATATAACATAAGCCAAAAATTGACTATAGTTATACATGAAGGTAGGCTTGTTTTCTTTTGAAAAGATAGACAAATAACCTAAGATAGCCTTGTCTACCCATTGCTCTGATAGGTAGCCTAATAGGTTGGAAATGAGGGAAATAATTTTCTTAGCTCTCTTTGGAAACATGGATGCTGAGTAAGGAGGATTTTTCTTAGGAAGCTCATCATCTTCAGGGAGAAAAATCTCAAAGATCTGAGCTCTCCGAGGGAATGTAAGTTTATGATATAGGTCAATTAGAGCTGCAGGGGAAGAAAAAGCTAAGCAAATCACTCTCAGGTATCAAAAGAATTTTGTTTATGGCTTCGACAGTGGTGGTTATTAGAATTTCACCATTCTGAGCCACTATTGTTCTCTGCAAGGGATTATACTTAGATTGACACCACATAACCAAATCATGGAAGGAATGAGCTTGGGGAAGCCTTTACAGAGGAAGGTTTGATTCCCAGAGGTTTATTTCATCCTCTGAATCAAGGTATGTTTGTCTAAGCCATTTGTGCAATTCAAGCATGTTAAATTCAGACTTAGTATATGTGATTTTGAAGTATTGATCGGGTACTAGCATATGGTCTAGGTTAAGAGGATCAAAATTTTGCGAGTTTTCTTGTGTTGAAGAAGAACCAAAAAAATATTTTTACTTCTTCCTAGGAGCCACAATATTAGACGGAAATGGTAATATGACAAAAACTGCAAAGATAGTTGAGTGGTGATTCAGATTTCAGAGTTGGCTCAATAGCAATTTTGCAGGAAAAATGAATAATTTAGAAGCAACGAAATAGTAAGTAAAAGATGTAACGGGGAAAATAAGTATTTATAGGAAAATTTAAGCTACTGTTACAACAAAAGTCGTTAATAATGGGCTAATCGAGAAATTAGTGACTTAACCGGAAACAGTTGTAGCAATGGGAAAGCATTTATTCAGTAATAGATGAGGCATTTATTAGGCAACGGATAGCAAGAAGGGTTAACGGGAATGACTATGAAAATAGATAGAGGGCATGTGGCACAAAAGGATTGGACAAAGGTGGTGTGGAAGGATCGGACGTCGAGGTGGTATTGGAAGAAACAGGAGAGGGAATAACAGATTTCAAAGGGGGGGGGTTAGTGGTATGTAGAGTAGAGCGGGTGGGGGGTTGCAAAATGTTAAGAGGGCGACACATAGGTGGGTGGCCCATGCAAGAAGAAACCACTTTTCACACCCCATGTCACCGTTAACTCGTTTCATAGCTAGGGGGTGTGAAGCGCTTCCCCACTATTGATTTGGGTGGGAAGGGCAACAACCTTTGATTTTGGTTCAACCATTAACACTTGCCGAAAAATGTCTTTGTCATATATGAGCTTGATTTAAAGAGTATTTACATAAAACTTGTTACAAAAATTAATCACTACTTAAGCAGGGTAATTAATAGTAAAATGAATTAATACAATCGTGGGCGCATTTAGACTAGTTTCCTTTAATAATCTAATCAACTATTCCAAACCTAATATATATGACTTTAGGCCAAATTTTAAGCATATTAGGCCTTTTGTTTTCCTAATCTAACATAATTTCTAATTTTGAACCAAGATTACACTGTTTGGTTGAATTTATTCTCTATTCTAGAACAAAAATTTAAATGATTTGATCAAGATTAAACAATTTGATTAAAATTAGAAGAAAAGGCTGTGGCATAAAAACAAACTGCACATAGACCCTTATTATTGCAAATGGAATTTTTTCATGAAGTGGCACCTTTTTTTTGCTAAGGCAAGAGCGGATCCTTCTAATCAATTAAAAAGAGAAATAGTGTACAGAAGGTGACCATGGCGGTGAGGCCCACCAATATGACAAGCCTACCCCAATTCATGGTCAAAAGACTACAAAGCGAACCGAGGGACACAGGCCCGCCAATACAAACAAGTAGTCCAACACAGACTGTTGGATCCTGATCTGAAGATCCAGTGGATGAAAAACATATCGGGTGGCTAGTAAGCACACCTTTTAACAAACTAATCGGAGCCGATGACCCAATAGACCATAATCTATAATCCTATCGGGTACATTTTTGACTTATCCTTCGATCACTTTAACCACCCGAAATCCTTCATTTGCACGTGATCTTGGAGAGGTCGTGTGAATAGCTCGAGACATAACCACTGTTTCGGGCCCACCAACATGCACACAAAATCCTGCCCGTGGATTAGCCTCACTAGATCTAACGATTAAGGATCATATTGCACAGACTAAGAGCACCAATAGTTACTGCGCGATGAAGGCAGTAAGTCCTCCCTGCCCTTAGCCATGTGTCGCATGATGAGTGGAATCGCTCCCGATTTTGAAAAACTGCTTCTTGCTTGATGAGCATGCGATATACCAGAAACCACTCCGAGGGAAGTAAAGCTATTCACCAGGAAAAAAGCTGGGGTTTTGCATTTATGGAGAAAATATAGGCTCCGGTGCATTGGCCAAAGGGAGATGAAGATCCCTCCTTGCATCCATTCCCCTAAGACATCCGATTTGTCGTTAACTGAGTTAATGAGGCCACCATAGACTTGCATCCTAAAAAAGGCCTCACATATGTCATAACTCTTCATAAAGATTCTAGATCAACTAGACCCTGTCTCTATGGCTCTGCTATCGATCGCTGAGGGCCCTGGATGAGCATCCCTCCTTCAACCTGTCATCTGTTATCTCCTCCCACTAGCAGCACAAATCGATATTCTTGTTTTGTACTCCCTCATTGGCCAGCCAATATGCAACTTTGTTGGCTTCCCTACGAACATGCACCAACCTGAGAGTTCTCAGCATTCTTAGGTGCGCTTGAATTCTTTGGTAGACTTGCAAAAGCTGCCAGTGTTCTAAGATTTTCTTAGGGGCAACGCTAGCATTTATCCTCTTCACTGAGTTAATGACTAATTCCTAATCAGCCTCAATAATGACATTGTGAATGTTTTGCTTGAGCAATATTTCCAGGCAACATTCCATCGCCATGAGCTCAACCATGTTGTTGGTTGCTTGTCCTAGATAAATGTGGAAGATTATTTGTATGTTTCCTTCCTCATCCCTCAAGGCCCCTCCATAACCAGCTTTTGCCAGATTCCCTTTTGAATCCCCATCTATGTTAAATTTTAAAAAGCCATAAGAAGGGGTTACCAAGAAGACTTTTTTGCTGAGGGTTTATTATTAACTTGCATTGAAACCTGAGGGGGATTAACCTTGAGCTCTAACTTCTGCAGAATTTTGACCTCTCTTATCGATGGGTTTACCTGTAGCTGCACCTCCTAGGATATGAATAGTTTCTTTGAGTTTTTTAAGGATTAGCTTGAGTATGTTGCCCACCAAACTCGCTCTCTCCTTGAAAATCCTATTGTTGTTCTCCTTCCAGACATTCCAGATTATGAGTCCTGGGATCAACATCCAGGTGGAGTTTATGATCTCATTTTCTGAAAAAAAATCTTCCAATTCTTCAAGGTAGTGATGATGTCATTAACATCTTTGTCTATTTGCTCGAAGACTTCTCCAACCCAATTCCAAAGTGTTGTGGTGAAAGTGCATCTATTTAGGAGATGATTTGTAGTTTCTTCCTGTTGTCTGCATAACTGACATCTTGAGGGACCAACAAAGTCTCTTTTTTTAAGATTATCCCATGTGAGAATCTTGCCCTGGTGAATGAGCCACTTGAACAGTTTGACTTTCATCCAATGAGGATTTTCCCAGATTTCTTTCCACCTCTTATCTGTGTTTGAAAGGTTAAACCCTACATCTATCCTTTTGGCTTCCTTAAGGTTGAAGAGACCTGCCTTGTTCTTTCCCCATCTTAGTTGATCATTCAAGTTTGAGTTTAAGATTTGTCTCTTGTCTAAAATACCTTGAATGTCTGCTAATTATTGACTTTGGAGATTGTCCTCCTGCTACCAATTATCCTCCCAGAACCAAGCCAGGTTACCATTTCTGATCTCCCAGAAACTGCGATTTTGGACTAGGGCCCTGTTATCCCATGCCCTATTCCAAATTGCAGAACCTTTTACTTGTCCTGTCATTCTGATTAGATTCTTCTCCTCCCATTCGCTAGCATATTTTTGCTTCCAAAGTTTTGCCCAGGGGGTTGTATTTCTTTTAGCCATCTCGACTAGATTTTGGCACCAAGAACTCTATTAAGAATTCCTGGGTCATGAAGACCCAAGCCACCATGGGACTTAGGTTTGCACACTCTGTCCCATGCCACAAGGGCCCATTTCTTCTTTTCTTTAGCTTTTCCCCAAATAAAGTCTCTCTGAATGTTTCTTATATTAGTAATTACACTAGTTAGTGCTGGAATGGCAGATAACATATAGATAGGGATACTTTGTAGGATAACGTTAGTTAGAATCAGTCTCCCTGCTAGATTTAGTGCTCCGTTTGTCCATTTTATAATCTTGTCTTTTAACTTATTAAGAACAAGCTCCCACATACCTTTGTGAAGCGATTTGTCAGTGAGAGGAACTCCCAGGAAATTCGTAGGCAGTGACTCCCTTTGAAAGCCAAAAATTCTAGAAAGATTTCTTTGCATTGAAATATCCATATTGAAAAAGAAAATCTTATATTTAGTAAGACTTACCTCTATGCCTATTGCCCTAACAAAATCACTCAGAATCTGTTTGAATGCTTTGCCTTCCTTGATAGTGGGTGTGCCTTGAAGCATGGTATCATCCACAAATTATTGATGTGTCACCGTGTCCCCACCTTGAGTGAGTCTCAGACCCTGAATTCTCCCTTCCTCCTTAGTAGCTTTGATAGCTCTCCCTAAGCCTTCTATCATTAGAATGAAAAGGAAAGGAGAAAGAGGATCTCCTTGCCTGAGTCCTCTAGAAGGCTTGAAGGTTCTTGAAGGAGAGCCATTGGGAAGAATTGAATAACTGGCAGTGGTAACTAGCGCCATAACCCATTTAATCCAATTGTGATCAAAGCCATAGGCTTTTAATATTGTTCTTGTGTATGACCAGCTAAGCTTGTCATAGGTCTTTGCTATGTCCAGCTGCATAATCATTCATACCTGTTTGTTGGTAATGAGTGAATGCACCATTTCATGTGCTTGAATTATATTATCTAAAATTTGTCTTCCTTCCACATAGCCTGTTTTCTCCTTTGACACTAGGGTTGGGAGGAGAGGTTTAATACGGTTGGTAATGACTTTGGATATGATTTTGTATATCACGTTGTATAATGATATAGGTCTAAATCTCTCTGGAGAGGTGGCTTTTTCCTGTTTGGGGATTAAGGCTATGAAAGATTCATTGAGCGCCTTTAAGACTATCTTAATCTCCAAGAGTATTCCACTACCTCCAGGATGTCCTGTTTCACTATCCTCTAACAAGCTTTGAAAAAGTCTACATTAAATCCATCCAGGCCTAGTGCTTTCCCATTTTGCATCTCTTTCACTGCTTCCTCTATTTCTTCTTCTATTACTAGTCTGTTGAGATTGAAATTATATTCTCTAGTAACCAATTTAGGGATGTACTGAGTAAATATTTTCGTGAACTGGTATCTGTCTTCTGAGGTTTCCTCAGTAATTTTTTGAAAATGCTGGAGTAGGACCTTCTCCATCTCTTCATGAGTGTGTCTTTCTATTCCATGTTGGTCTGTAAGTTTCACAATTCTATTGTTGTTTTTGTGAGCTATGGTGGATCTGTGAAAGAATTTGGTGTTTCTCTCACCTTCTTTATTCCACTCTGGATTTCTGTCTCCAAAATATCTCCTCTTGAAGACATTTGTTGTCCCACTCCTATTGGAGTGACTCTACTATCTCTTTCCTTTCATTTGTATAGCCTTCAGTGATAAGAATCTGGTTTATTTCCTTTAGTTTCTTTCCCACATCTTCTTTAGCTTTGAAGATGTTACCAAATTCCTTTTTATTCCACTCTTTGAGTCTGCCTTTAATGTGTTTGAGCCTGCAGTGTAGAAGGAACATCTTTGTACCTTGAAGGTGAAGCTCTTCCTTCCACCATTCTTCAATGTTTGTGAGGAAATCTGGATGTGTGAGCCAAGTGTTCTCAAACCTGAAGGGGGTGTTCCTTGGTTTGCAAAAAATGGAAGCTTCCAATTGGATATGCCAGTGATTTGAACCCCCAAAAGGAAGAATGGGAGTAGTAATGTTGCCTCCCCTGAGAAGAAGTTCCTCTGAAACAATAAATTTGTCCAAATTTGAGGCTACTTGGGTAGGTCCCCCTCTTTTGTTATTCCAAGCGAAGATTCCATTGCTTGTTTCCATATCAACCAATTTCATGTTGGTGATGAAGTTCTGGAAGGCAACTAAGTCTCTGCCAAGTGTTCTAGTTCCTCCTTTCTTCTCCATGAGTGATTTTGTTATGTTAAAATAACCACCAAGAATCCAGGGTAGAGTTGGGTATCTCTTCTTCATATCCTCCAGTGTTGTGAGGAGTCAAAGTTTGTACTCCATTGGCTATGGACCATAGACATTGGTGATCATGTAACATTGTCTGTCACCCACTGGTTGGAAAATCAGTGAAAGGTGATGTCTGGATACCTCCGCATCAATCACACCAAATTTCTGTGGATCCCATAGAGTGATAATGCCACCAGCAGATTTATTTGCCTTAGATTCAAGGTATTCATATATATTTAACCATTTGTTGTGTTTTTTACAGATCCTCTCCACAGAGCATTTTGTTTCTTGTATGAATACTATGTCAAGTTTTTCCTCTTTGATCCTTTTTTCTAGATTCTTTTGTTTTCTTTTGCTCCCTAGTCCTCTAATGTTTCAGGTTGTAATTTTCATTGAGGTGGGGTTTTAAAGGAGTAACTAGAAAGGTCTTTCATCCTTCTTGAGTCAATCATGAGTTTTCCACACTCTAGTAGTAGTTCTTTTTGTCTTTTTCTTCCCCTCCTCTTGCTTGGATTCTTTGTTAGCTTTCCTGTTATTCATCCTATTGAGGAATTCCCTTTGTTTTCTTGGTTGTCATGTCCTCTTTTGACTCCTGCAGCTATTTGATGTGACTTATTAAGGAATATCTATTGTACCTTGTCCACATCCTCCTAAGGGATGGAGTTTATTCCCAGGTTTCTTCCCTATTCTAGAAACTTTTCTAGCTCTAGGTTCTCCCTTTCTAGAATCTCCTGTAAGTCTAGATCCTTTGTGCCACTATCACTTTGAGTCATTTCTTGGTCTTTTTCTGTTTCCATGGTACTCAAAGGATCTATTGTGTGTTCATTCTGTTCCTGAGTGAATTCCATGCTGGTCCCTTTTCCTTTCCCCCTTGTTGTCAGACTCTCTGTATTCTCTTGATCCCCTCCATCTGTCTCTTTTTCTCCTAAGATCTCAAAACCTACTGTAACTTTTTGTTTTATCATTCCCAATAGGGTTATTTTGTGTCTTCCTTCCCCCTCCTTTTCCTCTTCCTTCTACTTTGGTGAAACCTGTCTGGTCCTTCCCTTTTCTAGTGTTTAGGTTTTCCTCCCTTCTACTAAGAGGAAAGTCTTTGGATAGGTGCCCATGCTCATGACATTTGTGACATCTGAATGGTATATGTTCATAGTCAACTGTTTGAACCCATTCCTTGTCATATACTTCTAGAATGACCTCATCTGGAAGGGCTCCTGATAGGTCCATCTCCACACATATACGGGCATTATCCCCTTAGAGTTACTTCTGAATTTTTTAAGAAATGACCTAATTTATTGCCTATAGCTTTTAAAGATTCTGGCATCTAATAATCCAAAGGTAAGGAGTATATTCTAATCCATACTGGTACCAAAGTGAAGAAGGTTTCTCATTCTGGCATGAAGTTCATTGTCCATGGCTGCATATAGAGACCAACAGCTGCAAAGAAGTATGGCCCTCCTTCAAAAATCTTATCTTAGTCTTCCATATTCGTAACACCATAGTAAAAAAACCTTTGGATCCAGGATGTATATTTAACTCCCCCTTTGGTTTCCAATTGTATTATATTCAGGTGTACAATGCTTTCTCTGATGCCCAGATTCCTATGAATTTGCATATGATGTCATATTTTTCCATGTGATCCTTGTGCGCTTGCAGAGCCGGATCATTCAGAATAACTCGAGGTTTGGATATGGTCTTGGGTTTACAAGGCCCCATCTTGGCTCTAGTCTCTAATCCCTGACCTCTGTCTTCCTCTTTTTCCTCCCAATAATCTTCTTCATGGGCCCCTTAATCTGCATGGGTTTTGCTACCTTCCGCCTTCTGAGTTTCGGTGTTTTCTGTCTTGACCTCCAAGGGTTGTGGAGTTTTGTTATTTTTCCCTCCTCCCCCTCTGTTTGCTACCATATTACTATAGGAGGGGGTGGATCTTCCTCCTCCCCGTGTCTCCATCGGTGCCTGTTGCCCTTCATCCCTCGCTTAGTTAAACCCTAGAACCAGAGCTCTGTCCTCTGCATTCATCTCTAGTTTTCTAAAAGAGCATTCAACCTCATGAAGTGGCACTTTAAAAAAGCACACTTATTCAAATATTTTTGACTTTCTTTTGATGGGGTTCTATTTCATCTCTTTTTATTTTTCTAACATCAAGCATGGCAGGACCCACTCCTGTGCTTTGGCAGCGCATGCTGATAAATCTAAGCATCACATCTACATTGAGAAGGCCCAAGTCGTTGCCAGGGTTAGTCATTTCCATCATCGTAAATTGAGGGAGGCCCTATAAATCGGAAAAAGACCCAATAATTTGAAAAGAGACGATGTTTAAACTACTAGTAGAAATTGGTTCCATTTCCTATCCTCCTAGTTTTTTAGGTTTCTTTTAAGATTTTTTTATTTTTTATTTATCTATGTAAGTATTGGTGCTTTTTTATAGTATTTCTTGTTAGTTTATTCTTCATTAGAGTTTATATTCTTGATCCTTCGTGTTTTCTTAAGTATTTTATCCTCTATTCGTTCTTAACTCCTTTTAATATTTTTTTTTATTTGTTTAGTGGGCCTTAGCCCCATATTTTATTGTTGACCCAATTTTATTTATTGATTACTTTTCTTTGAATATATATATATATATATAATATATATATATATATATAATATATATATATATATATATATATATATATATATATATTATATATAATATATTATATAATATATATATATATATATATATATATATATATATATATAATATCTTTTGACTTGTGTAATTTTTGTTTTATTTTATTTATTTTCCATTATTAATTATTATTTTAGTTTATTTTATTTCCATGAATTAGTTTTATTTATTAAATATTCTATATCTCGATTAGGATCTTGACTTCTTTTTATAAATTTTGACTTCCCTCCTCGTTTAGGGTTTGAATTTGATTTCTTTTCTCGAGTAATAGAATTTTTTAATGATATCTAATTTTAATGAATTAATTTAAATATTATTTTTCAAAACTAGTCATTTAATATAACCATTAATAACAAATTTTTTAATATATTAATAAATTAATATCATGATTTTAATATTATTGTTCAATATAGTCGTTACTTGAAATTATGGTTTCTACATTGCTCTATGTTTAAGCCTTTGCCATGGTCTACCTCTTAATCTGGTCCTGATGATGAGCCACACTTGTTGGTTCGAAACGAATCGGCCAAAAAATTCTCTTATGTGATTTCTACCGAAAGACTTTTCTTAATTCATTATGGATCACAGAAGCCTAAATTCAGAAATATAGAAATTATTATTTCCAATATTTTAGTATATAATTTATTAAGATTCAAATGTCTTATCAATTAAAATTATATTAAATACAAATAATGATTTATTAAAAATTATATCTATCTCATAAGAAGGAAATTATATAATAATAATATTATTAATAAAAACTTATAACATTATATCTATCTAATAAGAAAGGAAAATTATATAATAATAATATTAATAATAAAAACCAATAAATACAGCCCACGGGGCTTTGGATTGATGGTGAATGGGTGCGCTGTTAAGGCACTCCTTGCGATAGGTCACTGGTTCAAATCCCCCGTGGGTACTTAGGTTAGTCTTAACATAGAAAAAAAAAACCAATAAATACAATGATAAAACAAAATTCAAAATAAAATCGAAACAAATAAAAGAAAAGAGAGATCCTAGAACTGAACACAAACCAACCAAGAAATGAGAAGGAAACAAAGGAGGGGAGAAAAACCTAGGGGGTTAAGAACAAAGAGAAAGTCCCCACGAGCTGCTTAAATTCTATCCATCATGCCTATTAAGAGACTTACTTCTCCTTTGCAATCTCGAATGGCTTCTCTTAATTTTTGGTAATGGAAATGAACAACCCTCATGGGGACCTTAGAATCCTCTAAGAAAATATGGTGTTTCGCTAATTCAACATGTTCTGCTAGAGCATAGTTGCAAGTCATACAGTGTCTAAGGTCTGTTGCATGCTCCTGAATCCTCTGAGAAGTGGAACAACCAATCTCTCCAATATAGGGGTTCCACAAGAAAATGGAATTAAATAAACTCCCTTCATGATTTTGGGATCAATAAGATCTTTGACGAATCTTAAAGAGTCAGGAGTGGTTTTTAAATGACTAAAGGTGGAGCCAATATTTTGTTTCCTCGGAATCCTAGCAATCTTATCAGTTGTCCCCTAGATAAAGGGAAGATGGACACTGGAGGCCAACCTTTTTTTTTCTCGGCAACAACTAAATTCTATTAACTGAAATTCAAAATATTTTTACATGGAATTGAGGCTACAGGGGACAGAGCCCGAGAGCCATCAACGTTGTAGCACTGCCCCATAACTGTAAGAAACTGGGGAAAGCATTAACATACAACCAACAAAATTGGCATTACATTCAGACATAGGCTAATAGAAAGAGAGAGAAATAGATAAGTAAAGCTGAGAGAAGATATCCTGGAAGGCGTTGTTAGGAACATGCTTGCGAGTAGGACTCGAGAGGGGGGCAGATCCTCAAGAGAGGAGGAGAAGTTAATGGGCGATTGGGCTGGGTCTGCCAAATGGCTAACAGAAGGCCACTTGCCACTGCCTTGGCGGTCCCCAGAGCGGTTCCTCTTGCAATGGTGCTTCATTTTACCAAAAAAGGGAACAGACACAGTAAAATCAAAGAAACTAGGACTAGAAACAGGGGATTGACCCAATTGAACTAGAGGCCAATAAGCACAGACAGTTAAGACACGAGACGGAGAGATTGCATAGTCAATATAAAAATCAAAGGTCTCAGACAGCTTACCCTGAGTCACCGAGCTAATCCCCCTGTGGAGAGCACTGGTGCACTCGAAATGCTGCCATAACGAACCCGAGCGAGCATGAAACTTGCCTTTAAAGACAGACTCTTGCTTATCATCACACCATAGCTGTAACCAGAACCTAGAACCAGAGATCTGAACGCCTGAGGTGGAATGAGCACAGTAAATCGCCATGTTTATAACCATTAACAGGCAGCGTTGGAGTGCGTCCTTCATTAATGCAGCCGACCTGCACTGTCCTGCCTTCATTAAAACATTCCTTCTGCGAGAGATAGGGATCTGGGACGCCACGCTGCTTTGCAGGTGGCAGTACCTAGGTTCATTAATCTGCATGGTGGACAATCAATGTCCAAGCGTCACTCGCATCTGGGACACTAGAGGCCACCTTAACCTCTTTCTTAGTAGGTTTTTATAATCATAGTAGTATTGTTTCTAGAGATTTTCATTGTGTGTTTTGTGCGAGCTGTCCAACATTTCTAATGGATATATATAATGTTGATATATATATTATGGATATATAATAATAATGACGATAATTGTCTATATTTACTAAAATTAATGTTAGCTTATATTTAATTTCTATTGGGATAGTGCGATTGCCAATTATCGTGATATGAAGTCTTTGTGAAATATGTGGGTCAAGGTTCAAATCCCTCTACTAGCCGCATGAATTGCTCGTTGGGGTGTGCATGGTTAATATAGAGGTATAGTGATAGTGGAATTAACCTTGTGTTACTCAAGTACGAGGCCAATCGAATTATCGATTCCTCTAGATACAAAACACACACACACACACACACACACAAAGAAAAACTATAGTTGTATATATTTAATATTAGTTACATTAATATTTTTTTTTTTTTCCATATGAAAGAAAATATTTAAAATGATTTATTTTAAAGCATAAAAAAATGTTTCACTTACTCATAAGAAAGTAGTACAAGTTTAAAAAAGATTTTTATTTTTAAAAGGACAAAAATTTCCTAAAGTTTGATGTCAATTTTTTTATGTTAGGCATTGTTTCTTGCTAATAGAGTTTCTTTCATTTTCTAAGCAAGCTCTGTGTACTTGGTAACAAAGTCATAGATGTCAGTAGAGTACATAGACATTGTTAGATCCAATTCCAATGAAATTGATGTACCCCACCATAGGGTGCTTTTTACACCAACATGAATATTGTTATAAACTAGTTGTAAGTCAAAAGAAAGATATATATATGTATATAGATATAATATATATATATAAAAACTATAAAATATATAACCAAAAAGTGGAGAAATCAAACTTTTGATCAATTTAAAGATGTGGCTAGATATTGGGTTGGGCCCCAAATTCTTGTTTCTCTTTGTATATATTCTCTTAGTATCATTTTTTTCCCCTCTCATGTGAAGGTATTGAAGTAGTGGAGTGATATTGTTTTGACTATGTGTAGAAAGGGTTCCAATGCTCTGCCCATTAGTTATTTATACTTTGTAACTTCTTTTCAATTTGGGGCTCCGTAGAATCCTTGTAAACAAAGATAATTAAAATCTCTTAGAGCTTCTTAGATATATAAATTGTTATTTGATTTCTCACTTTTTGTAATTATATATAATATATACTATATCTTACAAAAAAGTGGAGAAATTAAACTTTTGCTCAATTTAAATATGTGGCTAGATATTGGGTTGGGCCCCAAATCCTTGTTTCTCTTTGTATATTTTTCTCTTAGTATCATTTTTTTCCCCTCGCATGTGAGGTATTGAAGTAGTGGAGTGATATTGTTTTGACTATGTGTAGAGAGGGTTCCAATGCTCTACCCACTAGTTATTTATACTTTGTAGCTTCTTTTCAATTTGGGGCTCCATAGAATCCTTGAAAACAAAGATAATTAAAATCTCTTAGAGCTTCTTAGATATATAAACTGTTATTTTGGAGGAATGAGGCTTGAGCTTGGCAGGGGAGGATTATATGGTTTCCATAATAATCATTTATGAGAGTTTATCATATTTTATGTTGTCCAAAAGTTGGTTGAGACAAAAATGGCACTTCTCTCTTGTTCTTGAGGAGAATAGCTCTCCTTTCTCCTTTATAGGGAGAGATGAGAATTTTCTATTTCAAGAAAACATCACATCTACAGCTAATGCCAAAGCAGGAAAATTATTTTGACTCAAATTAACATTTGTGTTATCTTGTGGCCAAGAAAAGGGTTGGGATGTTTATTTTCTTATCTCAAGATCTTGGGGAATCTATAAAAATCTACTCGCTTATTGGGAGGCTTGGAGAGGGAGACATTTTGGAATTTTGTGAATAGTTTTTATTTAAGTTGTCATACTCATGGAAATCATTGTGATTTAAAGGAAGTTGTTCATAATCCAACTGCTCACATGGGTCTAGTTATCTGTCATTATCTCCAAATCTCAAAGAAATTTGTTCATTATCCAACTACTCACATGGGTCTAGATATCTATTAATATCTCTAAATCTAAGTTGCACGAAACACTGAAATGTTTGAAAGTTTTTGAAACGGGTATGGATGGAAAGATGACCCCCCAAAAATGAAAACTGATGAGCCCCAGAAATGGGTAATTATATGGGCTCATTTTGCCTCTTATTTCGACCTAATCCACCATTATCATTAGTTTATTGCATGTTTTTGAATATATTTATGCTAATAGAGTGAATTGGGTTAGTCACTTTGCCATGTAGTTTAATGTGTGTTTTATGCAGATTTCTTTGCCAATTTTGGACAAAGTCAAGGGATTTATGAGCAAATGGTAGCCAAAACTCGAGGAAAAAAGGGAAGAGGATTTGTATGGGGGGTGTCTCCTTCATTTATGACCCCTTTCCTCGAATCCTCCATCAGCAACTCGAAGCACAAAGGTTCACATTGATGATTCCAAGGGGCAGCCAAGAAAGTAAAAGAAGGATTGTTGTTTATCTCCAGTCCTAGGAAGCCGAGTTCCTTGATTTTAGGAAAGACTGTTGAAGGACTCCATTTGTATAAATAAGGAGGCTTAGAGCGTCAGTAGGTTTTTCAGTGATTAGTAGATTTTCGCACTTTTGTGCGGCATTGTGTTTAGCTTATTTTCGAGTCCTTTTGAGAACAGTTCGTGTAATGTGACTATTATTTTCAGTAACAAAGATGAAACAATTTTTGAGCCAGGACTGATCTCTTTCAGAGGGCTAATGCTCTTGGGTTAGCACCCAATTCAAGGTGCCAAACACCTCTTACTATGTACTTATATGTTTTTGCTTCAGTTTATGAGTTAATTTCTGTTGCATAGATTCATTTTACCTTGTTAGATTAGGTTGCTTTTGATGGTTAGCATAGTTGTTTTTGTTTCAGTTGCTCAAGTAGGTTACTGTAGTAACAAAATAAGATTCAAAAAGGCCAAAAATAGGACCTGATCTTATTTCTCCCTTCCTGGGACTATGAATTGAGGTCAAGGCATTACTGCTGCTACCAAAAACACAGTTTTTGCTCTTCCATGCAACTGATAATGTGATACCTTGGTTTGGAAAGATTGATATTGGTTTAGATTCAGTTGCCTAGATAATTTCCTGTTCTTTTATAATAGATATCTCTGCATGCTTTTTTATTCACAGGTTACTGTTCAGCATTTTCTGTGTTTAGGTCAGGAATTAGGTTAATAAGCGATATTTCTATTTTCATAGTACAATTAGTTCTTTCTTTGATCAATTTTGATAAGTGTGAAGATATCTTGCAGGCCATCTCAGCTCACCATACATCCATAAAACAACCAGTACCAGCTCACTTCTCATATATTTCCCAAGTCATTCACAACATTTCGCCAATCTGCCCTAATTTAAGTGTTTTTCTCCATAAACTTCTTGCTTGCCATTTGAACAAATCCAACCATAACTTTCATTCTTGATCTTCCTTGACAAGTCATAGACACATCAACACCTTCATCGAGCCTTCAGTTCCCCTTTCTCATCATTTTTCCACCTTCAAAACTCAAAAAATAGCTCTCGGCCTCCTCCTACAGATCCTCTTGTAGATCCCCTGCAGCTTCCTATAGAATTTCCTATGAGTGATTTTTCGAAGTCTGATCACTATGAAAGTATTCATAAGGGTACTAGGGGCTTGTTAGGACCTCTCCACACCTTTCCCCACCTCTACAACAACCAACTCCATCTTCCTTCACCACCAAACCTCTGCACAATCACAACTAGATAAATCACAAGCATAATAATTTCACATAAAAACACTCAAAAGCACAAAAAGATGTTTTCTTCTCATTTATTTTTAGAAGTACCTTGAATAAATTAAATTTACCTTTTCAGTAGTCAATAACACTCATTTCATCAGTTTCCATCTCTTTTTTTGCAAAAGTAGGGTTAATAGGTAAATTAGGGTTTGCTAGGGTTTGCGTTACATTTTAGTTTTCCTTCTCCTTTTGCAAATAGAATGGCCTCTATAACATTAGATTTCTTTCATCACAGTTAAAAGCTTCTTCTGAGAAATCATAGAAGTTGGCTTGAGCTCATTAGTGATCTTGCGTTATCTGACCAAGTGGCAGCTTGCAGTAAGAGCTAGTACTCGTGCATACAACACCGTCGCTTCCAAGTTTGTTACGAGCTACTAGGTTGATAAAAGTGAAGACGGAAGCCCCAAGAGTTGCAGCATTATTGCTGCAATACTGGTGCCCACCATATTTTTGGCGCCGTTGCCAGGGAAGCATCAAAGTATTTTGTGATTACTTCTTTTCTTCTATTTTCTACTGCAACATTATGCTAAGTAGTTTATTTAAGCAAAGGTAGAGTATTTGTTTCATTTCAATTCTGCAATTTCCATTTCTGCAAAAGTAGATTAGGCATTTTCCTGCTTTCATTTCAATTCTTCAATTTCCATTTCAACAAGAGTAGATTAGTCATTTCCTGCTTTAATTTCAATTCTGCAATTTCCATTTCAGCAAGAGTAGATTTTTCATTTCTTGCTTTCATTTTAATTCTGCAATTTCCATTCCAGAAAAGTAGATTAGTCATTTCCTTGCATTCATTTCGATTCTACAATTTCATTTCAGCAACTTCATTTCAATTAGTTGCAATTTGTTATTCAATCCATTTCAGTTTTGCAAGTACAAGAAAAAAAAACAAAAATCACACAAAAAAGAGATTTCCTTTCATGCCTCGTAGGAACAGAGACAATTCAAGAGGATTCCTACCCAACACCCCCACCACATCACTAAGTCACCCTTATCTCTTCTTTGGTGGAAGTGATCCAGAAGAACCTATAGGTGAACCACTAGAAATATACGAAGATCCTATAGCAGAAGAATAGCAAGAAACCATTCCTCCTGAGACCATAGCTGAAAATAGAAACATTAGAGGAAATGGGGAAAGAGCAGAGGGTACCTTTCCTATATGAGAGACCAATGGGGACAATAAAATGAAAAATATAAGTCCTTCAGCCTTACCCCACTTCCATGGATTGACTACCGAAGATCCTAATACCTTCTTGTTTGAATTTGCTATTCTCTGTCGAACCTATGACTATGCAGAAGATGAGCAGAAATTGAAATTGTTTCCTTTTACCCTCAAGGATGCAACATTGCACTGGTTCATCAGGTTACCTGGCAACAACATCACAACTTGGGCTCAGATGCAGCAAGCCTTTAACAACAAATACCGGGACTACTGTAGGTCAAAGGATACCAAGGAAGAGATTTTCCGAATGACCATGGGAAGCAATAAATCCTTAGAAGAATATGAAGAGAGGTTTCGGCTCAATTATAAAAGGGCTAGGTGCGCACTTGACCCTGAATCTCTAAAGTTGGTCCTGTTCAGAGGGGTCCCAGAAGACCTTCTAGACACCCTCCATTTGCTGGCTGGGGGAGACTTCTACCAAATACCTTATGATGACATAAAGACTATGTTTAGAAACCATTCTAGGGAAGCCAGAAAGATAGGTAGGGGAAGCCAACCTTTAGCTAGTACATCCTCATCCAGTTCATCTCCTAGAAGTGAATTTGAGAATCAGCTGGAAGATTTCAAGAGCGAGATGAGGCAGAATCTTGCCATGCAAATGAATACCTTACATATCAAAAGAAAACAAGAGGAAACAGAGAAGGCTTTAACCATTTTTTGTCCTAGGTGCACCAAAATGCATCCTAAGAATGAATTTCCATTGAAATCTATAGAAGTGTGTTCAATCTGTGAAGAAAACCATTCTACGAATCAGTTCCCTTCATTGCCTAGACTTAAAGTTGCATACCAAGGGGCCAAAGGAGCCACTGAACCACTCTATTTCATGAACCAAAGGAGGCCACATGGGCCCAAACCTTATCAACAGGAAATGCAAGGGACATCTCAGACATACTACAACCCCAATCAAGCCACTTCCATGCTTTCTTGGGGTCCCCCATTCTCATCTGTCCTAGTCCACACCCCCTCCTTGGTCATATCAATCTCAATTCCATGCTCAACATGCTCCTCATTTGTTTCACTCTTATGCTCAGCCACAACCTTAGTGGAATGCACCTCATTAGGGGTGGAGGCCCCAGTACAACTCTCCTCCCACTCTTTTTCCTCCACCACCTGCTCAACCACAACCATTGCCTCCTACTCCACCAAGGAAACCTCAATTACCTGCTCAACTGAACCCGAACCCCAATAACAGACAGGCCCAATAGGTATATAGTGGGGAAACATCATGCCTAACCTATGCTGTGGAGATTCATGAGATTAACCTAAGATCTGGGAAGGTCCTCCCAGAAAACCAACCCCCCCCTAAGGAGGATGAGGAAGAAAAACAGGAAGTGAACCAAAAGCCATTCCATCCTTTCCTAAGAGATTAACTAGCACAACACAGACTACCCCAGAGGAGACTGAACTTCTCGGAGAATTGAAACAATTATCTGTAAATATACCACTTCTCCAAGCCATAAAGGATGTGCCTATATACAACAAAATTATCAAGGAGAAGTGCTTTAGGCACCCAGGCAGGTGCAAGAGAGATGTCCCAACTATCAATATCATAGGATAGCTATCTGATCTTATGTTGGAGTAGGTAATCTGTCTAAAATATCTAGACCCTGGAAGTCCTGTAGTCGATGTCCACATCAATGGCACTGTAACCCCCCATACCCTGATTGATTTAGGGCTGCCATTAATGTGATGACCAAGGACACTATGCTCAAGCTCAACCTTTAGGGCTCCTTGAGAAATACCACAACAGTACTACAGTTAGTAGACCGCCCCTTTGTGATCCCTGAAGGGATTGTGGAAGATGTAATGGTCTCTATAGATTCTTGCGAGTACCCTGCTAATTTCCTAGTTATCCAACCAAAAGCAAAGCTTACTGGGTATCCTCTTATCTTGGGAAGACCCTGGTTAGCTACTGCAGATGCCTACATCAGTTGTCGAGCAGGGAACATGACAATCAAGAATGGGCATATGTCCAAGCAGCTAGTCCTATATCCTGCTACCCAACCTTTGTTAGAACATGATTTACCTCTTTGTTTGGAGGAGGAAGATGAGGATGAAGTGTATTCCACACCACTGTGTGCAGTAGAAGTTTCCATGGGGGGGGGCACAATCCGAGGATGATCTTATTGAAAAATTGATTCAAAATCCACCCCCCAGTGGGTTTTCATTAGAAGAGCTGGTGGAAGAAACCCAAGCCAATCCTTTAGCTGATCTCTGTATGGTTGATCCGACCTCTCTCCAAGTTAAGAATGTGGAATTTGGCCTAGAAAGAACCTTGAAGATCAACTCATCCCTATCCATCTCTTAGGAGAAAGAACTATGTAGCTTATTGAGAAACCACTTGGATGCCTTTGCTTGGAGCTATAAGGAGATGAAGGGAGTCCACCCTTCAGTCTGTACTCATCACATTTACATTAAGGAAGATTGCAAACCAGTCAGGTAGCCTCAAAGGAGGATGAATCCAGCCCTTAAGGATATTGTCAAAGAAGAACTGCAAAAATTGCTGGATGCACGATTCAACTACCCTATCTCTAACATTGAATGGGTCTCTCCTTTGGTGCTAGTACCAAAGAAAAATGGGAAGTGGAGAATCTGTATCGATTATCGGGAACTAAACAAGGCCACCAAGAAGGACCATTTCCCTTTGCCTTTCATAGATCAAGTGTTAGATGGCCTGGCAGGGAAGAAGTTCTTCTCCTTCCTAGATGGGTTTAACAGGTACAACCAGATCTAAATCAGCTCGAAAGACCAAGATAAGACCACTTTCACTTGTCCTTGGGGTACCTTTGCATATTGGGTCCTTCCTTTTGGGTTGTGCAATGCTCATGCCACTTTCCAGAGAGTAGTATTGAGTATATTTGCTGAACTGGTTCATGATTCAGTGGAAATCTATATGGATGACTTCACCCCTCAGGGTTCTAACTTCCAGGAAGCTTTGTCTAACCTAGGAAAAGTTCTGAACAAGTGTATTGAAATGAACCTATCCCTTAGTCCCGAAAAATGTGAATTCCTAATGATTGAAGGGAACGTGCTAGGTCATGCAATTTCTCAGCAAGGATTACAGGTGGACCCCAACAAAATTGCCATCATCCAAAAGGTCTCACCTCCTCAAAAGGTAAGAGATGTTTGAAGTTTCCTAGGTTTAGTAGGGTATTATAGAAGTTTCATTAAGGATTTCAGTAAGCTAGCCTCTCCATTGTTTAGTCTTTTGGGAAAAGATGTTGAGTTCATATGGATTGACAACTGTCAAGAGTCTCTAGATACCTTGAAAAGTAAACTAGTGATTGCCCCAATTTTGAGAGGTCCAAAATGGGCCCTACTTTTCCACATTCATATATATGCCTTGAAAAAAGCGATAGGAGCAGCCTTAGGGCAAGTTGATGAGAAGCTTCCTTATGCCATATATTTTGTAAGTAAAAACTTGTCCAAGGTAGAATTGAACTACACTGTAACTAAAAAGGAGCTCCTAGCTGTAGTCCATTCCCTAAATAAGTTCAGACAATACATCATCGGTTACCAAATATTCATACACACTAATAATGTTGCAATTAGGTATTTAATGAACAAACCAGATGTAAATGCTCGTATTATTAGATGGTTACTTTTATTGCAGCAATTTGATTTGACCATTGTTGATAAGCCGGGTAAGGAAAATGTTGTTGCTGTTTTTTTGTCTAGAATAGATTTGCTTGCAGGTGAACAAGGAATGGTGGATGATCAAATTCCAAATGAACACCTATTTGCTATCTCAGTACTCTCTCCATGGTTTGCTGATATAGAAAATTACTTGGTTTCAACACAGTTCCCGCCACACCTATTCTCAAAAGAGAAGAGCAAGATTGTGAGAAAAAGTGCCCCTTTCACTTGGATTAGGGGCAATATCTTCAAACATGGCCCAGATCAGGTTTTGAGGAGATGTGTTGGGAGGAGGAATATTTTGACATTCTCCTAACCTGTCATGATGGACCTTGTGGGGGCCATTTTGTAGCAAGCATGACTACCTTCAAAATCCTGCAAGTAGGTTACTATTGGCCCACTCTTCATCAGGATGTAAGGAGATATATCAGCCAATGTGACTGATGTCAAAGGATGGGAAACCTACTCCGAAGGATGAGATGCCCCTGCAAACTTAAGTGACTTTCGAGCCATTTGAGAACTAGGGCATGGACTTTGTGGGTCCTGTCAACCCTCCTTCAAAGCATAAATCTTACATCATCATGTGCATTGATTATCTGACAAAATGGGAAGAAACAAAGGCAATCAAGGCAGCAACAGAAAAGAAAGTAGCAGAGTTTTTGAGAGAGAATATCTTCTACAAGTTTGGCTATACAAGAGAATTAGTCACAGATCAAGGGAGTCAATTTACCTCCAATCTGATTGAAGACCTGCTCACACATCACAAAACTAAGCACAAAATTTCCACCCCTTATCATCCGCAAGCAAATGGACAGGTGGAAGTCACTAACAGATCTTTGGAAGGAATTTTGACCAAGGTAGTGGCCAGCAGCAGAAAAGATTGGGCAGAGTGATTGGTTGAGGCCACCTGGGCCTATAACACCACCTGGAAAACCAACGCAAGGTTCACACCCTATGAGTTGGTCTATGGGAAGAAGGCTTTACTGTTAGTAGAATTTGAATATAACACACTAAGGATGGCAGCTCAGTTGGACCCAGATCTCAGTCATGCACGAAAGGAAAGGTTACTTTAGCTAAATGGATTGGATGAACAAAGATTGCAGGCCCTTCTTCACTTAGAGGTAGTCTAGCTTCAAAGGAAAATATGGCATGACAGGCACCTCAAAGAGAAACAATTCCAGGAAGGAGATTGGGCACTACTGTATGATTCAAGGTATAAAGATTTCAAGGGCAAACTGAGGACAAGATGGTTGGGACCGTACATAGTAAAAAAATGTAATGACAATGGCTCAGTTCTGATTTGGACCACCAATGAAGAAGCCATCCCCATGCTCGTCAATGGGCATAGGTTGAAGACCTACAGGAAGCCCCTCTCCAAGCAAGAATTCATTGAGAATATGAGTAAAATATTGTTGGTATTGGAGCAAGTCTTTGCCTCCACTCCACCCACACCCTAAAAAAGAGAGAGAGAGAGAGAGAGAGAGAGAGAAAAGAAAAAACAAGAAAAACTAGAAAAGAAAAAATAAAAGATCCCTAGGTGAAAACCTCCCCTTGGAGGCGCCCAGGGTAGGCAGTGAGGGTGAAAACCTCTTGGAGGTGGCCCAACTGTCTCAAAAAAAAAAAGGGAGAAAAAGAAAAAACAGAAAAAATAGGAACAAAAAATTAACTTTTTTTCCTGAATACATTGCAAATTGCAGGAGGGCCACTAAAGAAAAAGGGACATGGCCAAGCTGGATACACCTCTGACAGACCATTTCTCCATCGCCATTATCTTTTCCCAGTCCCTAGCCTCACTTTTTCTTGAAATTATGCATCCTACAGGAATCTCCTGTAGAAATCACAGAGAGCTCGAAATCAAGATCAGAAAAAGGATCAGAGAGCTAGAAATTTTTTCAAAAGACCTGTGGACCTTCCTACCACCATTCATCCTCCTAACTCTCCATTCCATACTTGAACCACTGATTTCCACTCACTTCTTTCCTCCCTGCACAGAGAATACAGAATCAAGTTTCTTTTGTTTTAAAAAAAAAGAAGAAAAAAGAAAAAATGAAGAATAAACAAGCAGCACCCTGAACTTGACGCTTACCTATTGCATGCCAACTACTTTTCCTTCTCCCTAAAAAGCTTCCTTAGCTATCTTTCCAGTCCCTGCTCAAGCCTCAGCCAAATTTTTAGAGGGACAAGTAGTTACAAGAAATCCTGCAGGATTCTTGTAACAACTGATCCCTTTAAAAATCGAGCTCCAGAGGCAGGGTAAATTCAACCATAGATGATAAAACACGAACTAGTCCTAATCAAAGATCACTAGCATGAGGTAGCCAAGCCACCAATTTAGAAGCCATGGGCACCAATAGCAGCAGTAATCCATGAACAAAGTGCCAAAGTTTGAGCATGCAACAACACATTAGCGACTAACAGGTAAGTGACGAAACCCGTTCCTCCATAGATTATTTTAGGGGCGAATGTTTGCCCTTTGGCGAAATTAAGGGGTTTTAAATTTTTAGTGGACCAATATTTTGTATCATAGTACATTTTTACAAATAACCTAAAATAGCCCACCTTATTTTAAGTGAGAGTGTAAAAAAATTAAATTTAGCCCTTGAAATTAGGAGTTACAACCTTCCATTCGCCCAATTTCAAGAATAAGTTTTATTTAAGTGAATCCATTCGCCCATTTTCAAGAATAGGTTTTATTTAAGTGATTCCCATGGGCCAAATACCATATTTATACAAGAGGTGTGGTAAATTAATAAAAATATAAATAAATACTCAAAAGGTATGGTAAATAAATAAAAATATAAATAAACTGAATGGTAAATAAATAAAACCTCTTTTTATATTTAGTCCATAACCCTCGTTTTATTTATGAAGTTATAAGAAAAAGGTTTTATTTAAGTGAATCCCATGGGGCAAATACCATATTTGTAAAAGAGGTATG
>APFE030187026.1:0-14333 GCA_000404065.3 Pinus taeda | reverse complement strand
TTTCATATTTTATCTCAAATATCTTTAAAAGATTGCTGTACCTTTTGTTTGTACATGCATCATCTTCAAGTTCATTGTATGTTGCTATACAATTTATTCTTTCCAATTTCTGTTTCGTCCAGACTCCATACACAGGCATACAATAATTTGAACTGCTGTATGAATTTAGTGTCACAATTGCTGTCATACAAGATTAATTTATGAGCCGCACAATGTTAATTGATTGCTTTTAATGAGTTGCCAAATTTGATCAGTTCTACGGCTTTAATTCTTCAGCTGTATGATTTGAAATTGAGCCACTGTCGCTTTCATTCGATCATTGTACTTTTTGATTTGAAAAGCGTCTCTTTGTACAGAAGAAATCACTGGTCAACAATCGTACAAATCCTGAAGTTTCTGGATATTATTTACACTGTCATCAGTACATATTCAAATTGTCATCCATGCACTTTAATTGGGAAAACTGTTGCTTGTACTTATTGATTGCAACTCACTGTAAAAATTTCTTAATGGATCGCACTTAATTTGATTTCTTCTTCCTTCTTACCTTTATAGGTAGTCTACACGATTTTAAAATTTGCTGTTTAATGGACTTCATATTGCTGAATAACCTGTACAATTTTTGAACAAACCAATGTACCGTTCTTAATTACTGAGCCATACATATGTCTCTCTCCAATTGCTCTTTCCAAAGCTTGTGCCTGTTCCAAACTTCGTCTTGACACTGTCTTTGAAAATGCACCGGGCCACAATCACCAAGGTTCTAATACCATGTTAAATTAAACTATGCTATGGAGAATATGGGAGATTACTGAGCCATACATATGTCTCTCTCCAATTGCTCTCTCCAAAGCTTGTGCCTGTTCCAAACTTCGTCTTGACACTGTCTTTGAAAATGCACCGGGCCACAATCACCAAGGCTCTAATACCATGTTAAATTAAACTATGCTATGGAGAATATGGGAGACAAACAAGAGTTTGAATGAAAGACATGTATTATACGAAATGTGTGTATGATTACATAAAGTGGTTTGTATATATATCTAGTAGGTTCCATTATTCCCATTAGGAACTGCTCACTAAATTTCTTAATTACATTTAATATAAATGCCATTTATTACATATGATTTATCACATATCATATGTCATGTATTACATATGAATCTATGATTTATTACAAATTTTGAACAAACCAATGTACCATTCTAAATTACTGAGCCATACACATGTCTCTCTCCAATTGTGCTCTCCAAAGCTTGTGCCCGTTCCAAACTTCGTCTTGACAGTCTTTGAAAATGCACCGTGCCACAATCACCAAGGTTCTAATACCATGTTAAATTAAACTATGCTATGGAGAATATGGGAGACAAACGAGAGTGTGAATGAAAGACATGTATTATATGAAATGTGTGTATGATTACATAAAGTGGTTTGTATATATATCTAGTAGGTTCCAGTATTCCCATTAGGAACTGCTCGCTTAATTTCTTAATTACATATACCATAAATGTCATTTATTACATATGATTTATTTCCACTGTATTATATTATTAATCAATACATTAATGAAATTATCATTACAATATCTAATGTAGTTAGGCAATACTTTTAGGAAAACTTTCTTGTTTCACTTAAATTTTTGAATATTCAATCTGGTTGTCATGTCATTTTCTGGCCACAATCTAATCTTGCTAACTTTCTTATGTTTGCTGTGTGACAGACTATAATGGTCATCGAGTTTTAACCCACTTGGGACTTCATATTCAAATATTCAGCTTGGTGGATGTATGATTGTTGTTAGATAAGAATATTCATATTATAAACTGGGCCAATTCATCTTAATATGGCACAAAGAAGTACTAGGAAGGCCCTAGTTGGTTTGGGCTTTTTGTGCGCTCTTCTTGTCATTCTTCCAAAGATGTCGTGTGCAAATGTTATCTTGATTGGGAACAACATGTCCTTTTCGTTTGATGACAAAGAGGCAAGCTTTGGTAAGATTCCATTTATCGATACCCTTTTATAGTTTGGGTTCATGCCAAGTTGACGTTGCTTCCAAATTTGTCTAGTTAATTCTAAAATTTGCAGCATTGCAGTTAGGTATAAAAGAGTGCTTAATTATTTCTGGATTTACATTTATTTCTTTGTTTTTTTGGCTTTCTCTTGCATTGAATAGCTAAATTTTTTTCTGCTATTTGCTTAATTGCTGAATTCCTTATTTCAGATCCAAACGTGATAATGTTATGCTAATTAGATACTGTTTTCTATCTGTCAGCATTTACAGATTTCTCAAATGGCATTCAAATAAAAGCTGGATATGAAAAACTTACTGAAATAATAACAATGGTAGAATTTGTTCCATATATTCATGGGAACATCCAAATGAATGCTCCCTGTTACCTCCAAAGTTGTCACTTGAGGTGTAAAAGTACCAATCACCAAGTGAGATACTAAGGGCAACTTAGACTGCTTGCTGTCACCTTGGTAGTGCTTCCCTTCTCTGGGAAAAGCATAGGGAATGGAAATGAGATGTATGACTTTGGGTAAATCTGGTTTCCAATTTTACAATATAGAAAATTAAGTCTGAAAAGTGATGAAATGACGGGTGTCAAGACTTTTAGCAAATCCGTTTTCTATTAATCTCAGCTTAAATTTCAGGATTTGCAAAACAGAAATAAAATGATGTATTTTTTATATTTTGAGGTGGTTGAAAGAGAGGACAAGTGCCCAGATTCCAGATTGGGAAAATGAGGTCAATAGAGAAAACTTAGTGGGGTATTTAAAGTTTAAACTTTAAACAATGTATTAGGGGAAAACCAAATTGCAAAATACATGCAATAACAATCCTTAAATGGCTGGAAACTAAATACAGAAATTTATGAAGGAAGGGGCCACTAAGAGATCCACCTTCAAGCTTGATTCAAGAGTGAATTTTGCTAAGCAAATAAACTAACACATCATCTATTTAAGATGTTAAATGCAAATCAGGTTATTTCCATTAATGAAATATTAAAGAAACTAGAGAGACAGATTTTCACTTCTAGTTAATTCCAATGTGGTTGATCAATCACTCCCCTTGGCCTCATGAACAAGCTTTGATATCATAAAATTAACATCAAAATTCAGCAAATAGCCTCTGTTGCCTCAAAACCTAGCAGGTCTTGTGAGAGGCCTCATAAGACAAGAACTAGACCAAGGGACAACGCTAAGGTGGAGGCCCACTGTGACCACAACACACCACCTCATAATTTTTAGTAGATTTTCACCACAAGGGAGGCTTCCTAGTATAGGTCACGTAATAGGTATTTTAAGACAAAGGTTCAAAGGTGACAGATGGGATAAGCTCAAGAAGGGCACTCGAACTAAGAACAAGGTACAATCCAATAAGGCAAGGAATAACGTGCTCTTCAAGAGATATATTGTGCTCTTTAAGGAATAATCAATGGTAATGACTTACAACGGAACATAAGACCAAGAAAAGGCTTGTGAAAAAATTGATATGATCAGCAAAAGGAGCCACAAGCCTTCAACAAGCCCTAAGTTAGAGCTTTGGTGCTAGTTTAGGGTTTCCTAGGGCAAAAATACCTAGGGCTTGTGACGTTCGCCCTAAAGAGGGGGAGTTAACCATGGAGAAGGCTAGATTTTGATGCAACTAGACTCAATCCATGTGAAAAACATCATAACAAGCTAACGTCCTCCCCTTAGTTGAATTCCGCCCTATGCCCTAGCCTAGCAGCTTGCCTTGAAGGTTTGAAAATGAGAGAAGAAGGAGAGAGAATTTGGAAAATGATTTTTGAGAAGGTTTGATCACCTATGTGGAAGCCAGTGCCTGTTTCATGGGTGATGGAGTCTAAGGGAAACCTATTGTGGAGATATCAAACCCTAGAAGGGAATAAGGGGATGATAAACCCTAGTTATCACTTTATGAGGGGATAAAATCAAGAGGAAAGCTCACTAGGAGGTCCTCAAAAGATGTCCAACATTTTTTAGTTAAAACATATTTTACCAACATTCCATAGAAAGATTTAACAAGAACATAGAAACCCTAACAAAAATGATTGCATGCAATAACCAATAAAAGATGGTCAACAATAAATATAAAGATATGCATGAACAAATCCTCTTCATTATCCCAAAGTGATTTTTCCACAACAAGAGCTAGCCTCCAATAGAAAAACTATCCATAAAGATCACATCTCCACAAGAATAAAAGGCTACCATAACTAGGGTGAAGTCCTCTAAGGAGGTTGAACCACAAGTGATGATGAGAATGAGATGTGAGGTGACCTTTATTTATATGAGGTCTACCTAACCTAATATTAGCTTAAGAGGCCCCTAAAATAAGCTTGACAAATAATCCTTGGGTTACAAGCCAACCCACTAGCTTAATGCAAAATTATGCCATAAATGACCCACACATGTTAGTCGTAAGCCTCAAAATGCTGATGTCATGCCCTTTTTGGGCTCCAAATGTCATGTCATGGTGAGACGAAGGCTGAAAATGTGCCTGGGTGCCAAGATCATCCCTCTTTTGAGGAGTGTCCCTTAAATCTACCTCAAAGCAGCCTTAGGGGTCCGAAATCCAATTAGGATGTCACCACATCATCTCCATGGGTCTCCAATGGTCAACGCAAGGCCTCCTTTCTCCAGCATTATGGCTCCATCAGGTGCAACAAGCCCTCCTTAATCATCTCATGGAAGACCATCCTCATCTGGCTTTGAATCATGGCAGTGTCAAGGCTATCTTGGGGGCATGTTGAGTCCAGTGGTGCAATCATCAAGAATCCTTTGTGTTAGGTCAAAGAAGATCAAAGGAGCAGTTGAAATAAGTCTCAAAGTGTTTCATAGAATTGTTAAAGGATGAGTGGGGACAACACTGCCACATGGGACAATTCTTGTCTCCCATTAACTTATGCTTGTCTCCCCATATGCCAATAACAACCAATCACAAGAAGATATGCATAGCATGTCTGGCAGCCCATACGCACAATTACACATCAGTCCTCAAGCATCAACGCTGACAGATTTTTCAGTATATACGCAGGCCTAAAACAAGGGATCATTCAACAGTTAATAGATTTGTTTGGTGGCACTTTTCAATAGTAAATTGTGGGATATGTTTCCCTTCATTCCCACACAGTTGTATACTTGTGCCATTCAAAATGATACGCTGCCCTGTCTAAGAGATTTATGCTGACACTTCACAGTTTATATAGCCAGTCTTGTTTATACTTGGAGGAGTTTGACCAGCTTTGGGATTATCATTGGTGCCACTTGTTGATCCATTTTTTATTGGGATTTCCTCCCAAATTTGTATAAAGAGACCCATTGGGCTCTCATATTGTAATATGGAATACGAGCTATTGTGCTTAAGGGTACTCTGCTGGATTGTACACTCTTTGCAAATTAACTTCTTGATATTCTTACTCTTATATTTCTACTTGCTTCATTATGTTATTATTTCCATTATGCTTCTTCAAGTTATGTTGATATGCAGTGGAATGAACAAAGTTCGTTTTTAAGTGAAACACTCAAGAAGACTTGGAATATGTAGATCTCCATTGAGGATAGATGAATATATGTTAAATGTATGAATAAGAATGATGTTGCTATTGAGAAATCTGGGGCATAGAGATTAAGTGATTTCTCTTCTATTAGTAACTGCTTGTGAGTGATTTTTACTTCTTTAGATTAGGATCTTCTTTTACTTTGGTTATTAGTGATATTTTTCATCAAACAACTACCAATGCATAAACCATAAAGAGACAAGAGACACAAAATCTAGGCAATCAGCTAGGGCCAAAACCTCTCACTCTTTGGGAGAAAAACCCACCCAAATTCTTCTTATATAGATTCCAATTGACGAATACCAAGACCACGACCCTTGACCTATTTGCCACTCCAAGACCAAGACACAAGTTCTCTCACTCTTTGGGAGAAAAACCCACCCAAATTCTTCTTATATAGATTCCAATTGACGAATACCAAGACCACGACCCTTGACCTATTTGCCACTCCAAGACCAAGACACAAGTTCTCTTGATGAGATCCTTTGACAATGACAAACAACCTTCCGTTCCTTTCCTTTTCTCGATTTCTCTTCCACGCCGACCTTCTTTAGCTTCAAACCTTTGGCCTAGACTTTACCTTTTTCTTATCTCGACCTTCCTTCTACACTTTACTTTCTTCCAATTCTTGTTTCTGTTGACAATAGTGTAACTAGGTTTGGTCTTCATCATGTAAAATATTGTAACAATGTAAATATTTTGTATTAAGAATTTTTTTTTTGTATAATTACTTGAGCATGGGTTTCATGCTCAAGGAATGTTTATTTAGAGTCCTAAAATTGCGTCTTGAAAGAAAGAACAACTGAGTTGTAAATTCAATGTTGGTCAAAAGAGTCCTTCTAGATCATCAATGAAAACCACCGAAATGTACCCAACAAAATGAAAGAAAGGAATCTGCTTGTAAGCATTTCATGATGCCAGTTCAATAGAGAGGATCAAGTCGGCTTATGGATGGATGAGCAAGCCTATAAATAGGCAATGATGGCACTCCCTTAGAGAGCAATTCACTCACTCCCATTCACGTTTCAAGGACAAAGAGAAGGAGATGGAGTGGCAACTGCAGGCATTAAGGAAGTCTGTTCCCTCAACCGAGAATATCTTCAAGTTTGTTCACACGTGCGGAGATCAGATCTGAGCTAGGGCATCCATGCATATTGATTATTGATTGGTTACAAGTTTGATCAAGCTACAGTCTGAAGGGAGGATCCATTATCAAGGAGATCGAAGTGGTGGAAGGGCTAGAAGAGCCTTAATTCTTCTCGCACGAGTGCCCATGATCTGAAGGAGACAATCATGATCTCGTTGTTCTTGAACAATCACTATTTTGGCACCTAATATAGTGGATCAAGTTCAAGTCAAGGAGCTATCTCATGTGTGACTAATATACTTGGAAAGCGAAGGTGCAAGGAAGTTAGGAGTTGTTCTCGACATTATTTTGCTGACTGTCATCACCTTGGTGTAGACTTACTATTCAATGTGAAGTTGTAGAAGAAGGTTCAGTGATTGGGTACATTTCGGTAGGTTTGTCATCTTGATGTTGAATGCTACATTGTATCTTTTGTTAATGGTCTTGGAATTCACCAATAAAGATTCTATAAGAAAGAGTTCAAGGGTTTTTCCTCTCAAGATTTAGAGAGGTTTTTGCCCTGGCATGGTGCCAATATCTTGTGTATTTGTGCAATTTGATCTTGTTTTGATAGCTGGTTGATGATAATAATTCATGTAAACATAAAGAGCAGAATCTAAAGAAATAATATCACAAGTAGTTATCACAGTTAAGAGAAATCGAATAGCTTTAATTGCCTTCCATTTCTCAACATGGTATCAAAGTAGGTTCAACAAAGGGCATAAAGAAGATCATCTCACTCATGAAGAAATTGGCTAGCTTCGGATTTGTTATGTCAAATTTCATTGATCTAAAGATCAAGCAAGTATGGGTTAAAGGGCAGATAAATTAGGTCTCGGGTAAAGGGAGGCAATTCTTCGACCTGTCTCCTACAGCAGGTATACGCAATCGAGAGTGATACAGAACTCGGGTTTGTCTGAAAATCTCGGATGGATGCAGGCAACCTAGAGTCTCGGATGAGGTCACAATGCTATTCCTCGATGAGTATAACAGTCTCCACGCAAAAATGATCTTGGTGCTCTGTCCCTATAATACTCTGTCTTGAAGGCAACAATTTCAGTGTCTTGAAGTCACGTTGCAGCTATAATATGTTCATCAATTTCGGCACAATTATGATGACATCGCAAATCCTACAGGAGCATGGAGTATCGTAACATAGTCTCGACATTACAATAAGGAGTACTCTGCCTCCTGGGAACCTTAGAACATATGTATCTCGATGCTCTCACTATAATGCATTATCTTGACACTAATTCATTCGCAGTCACCTACGAATCAATCAGTGTCGACACACACACACACACATATCTATGTTGCAGGAAACATAGGGCAGGAGGGCGTTTCTGTACGGAAACAAGTACGAAACGCTGAAACGCGTGAGGTACGGCCGTGAAACGAGTTTCAGGCTGTACTGCCACGTTTCACGAAACTGAAACGTGGCCAGTACGGCCGGAAACGCGTTTCACAGCCATACGACTCACGTTTCAACATTTTACTTGTGTTTCTTTTTTATTTTTATTTTTAATTTGTTTTCTAATTTATTTTTAGGTTATCCTAGTGACTTCTAGTTGCTTCTAAATGCCTGTCTAAAGCTATAAAAGTGAACTTTTGCCCGAGTGTTGATATGCAATTCATCAGGAATTTTGAGGCATATGCAGTACATGGTAATGTTAAATTCTTAAAGTAAAAGTGATATTCTCCTTTATTTTTCATTTTCATCCTTTTACTTAAATTTTTAACATTACCATGAAATGACTCAGGATGTTTGAGAGTGGTTTCGCCCTCATTGGATTTGATATGGAGAAAATAGAATTTTAGATCTCACTCAAAATCCAACAGACTTATTTGTTTTTTAGGATTTCAGGATTGGGGGGATTGCAATGTTTCCATTAGATTTTATCATGTACTAGGGTATGGAACTTGTATTTAATAAAGAGAACCAAGCCCTCTATGCAGGGGAGACTCCCAATAACCAAGAGCATGTAGGGTACCAGGGTATGAAACTTGTATTTAATCAAGAGCACTAAGGTCATTCGACTATGTAGGGGGAGACTCCCAATCAAGCACGAGACAAGAAATTAGAAATTTCTTGTGGCTGATTTTGGATATTTCTATTTTCATTATGTGATCATTCATGAGTAAATGTGATGTAAATTTGAGACTTATAGTTTATGCCTTGGCAATTGACAATTTTTATCATAATGTAATAATTAGAATTATCATATATGCTTTATGATGCACATATTTCTTAAATGTCCTAATATATATATATATATTCGTGTTTCTCGTTTCAAAATTTGGGGAGGTCGCTTTCGTATTGCTTCCCGTTTCGGAAACTCGTACCCGTTTCCCCATTTCGTGAACCTTGATATTTATATATAATATATATATAGTATATATATATATATATGTATATATATATATAGTCATGGATATAGTCTCGGCATAATCATGTTTTTGGTAATGACTGCAATCATGATCAATCTAGGCATATCGAGGAACAATGACAAAGGTTTTATATAATGCAAAGGGCTGTAGTCTTGGTATAACAAAAGGGAACAATAATAACCATGATAGTCACAGTCTTGATAGAATGATGATGACAAGAATCATGATCCCATAATGCTACACCATCTTAATCTACAGTAAGGTGCCGTTGATCTTGTTCTTGAAGATCATGTTCTCGATGAAGGTATAGAGATCACCTTGGTAATAATCTCTGGAGTAGTCATGATGCAGCAGTAATGTTGCCAATGATACAGAAGCAATAAAAATCTCAATAATGCAACAGTGAAGCAATGATGAAGATCTCAACAATGATGGAGAAAAGGGTTGATGTCTTGATCTTGGAATGGCAGAAAGTGTTAAGGGTCATGGTTTACTCCAATTACTGTCAACATGATCAAGGTGAATAATTCATCTTCACATCTCAAGTAAGTATTTTCATCAATCAATTTTTGAAATGACTTCATAATTGTAAGAAAATCTATAGGCTGTGTGGGTCGACAAAGGTTCTTGCATAGAATAAGAAGGATTGGCAGAATCCTTATGGAAAGAGAAGTCAGCGAATAGGTCTCCTTTGAATTCTTGAGAAGGAAATCTTAAAAGTCCTCTCATCTCTATGTAGCAAGAAAGGAGACAGATAAGAAATGCTAGAAGAGGTACTCTCTGAAATGCAGTAAAGAAGAAATATCTTCATAAGATCTCAATTGTGAGATCCGGGAAATATGATGAAATGATGATTGTCATTGATATTGATATTGATAAGCAAGGTAACAATTATCCATGAACAAGAAGGTTTACTTCAATCAACAGTTTGTGCTCTCTATGCCAAATAGAGAAATACATGTTGACAAGACATGATAGTACTATGGAAGAGGAGTTGATATCACCGGAAGGGTGAAGAAAAAGGCCAAGGAAAGAGGGAGTAGAAGACCTCTAAGTGAGATGGTGTCCCTCACAAAAGGATCCTATCATTGGCTTCAAAATCCCTTGCAGATATGACCATGATAATAAAATGCATTATGACATAATGGAAACATTGGAAACAAAAGCTCGTAATATCACTAGGGAGGACAGAAATCCATGGCTGCCAAACATGAAGGACATAGCTCTTGGAAATCTCATTGAAGGAAAGGAAGAAGTCATCTAGGTCTAGGGGAACATTTTCCAGATGGGGATATACAAGATCGTGAAGAGTCTCTGATAGAAACCTCATCGGAGGATCCCCTAGTTTGGGAAGGCAGCGAATGCTTCATCAGGAATTCCAACTTATGGAATTCATGAGATGAAGCACTGATGAAATGAGAAAGCGAATCAAGGGATTGAAGATATTCTTAATCAAGGAAGCTACTGGAAGTAGCAAAAGTAAAATGAGGTATGTATGCTTGTATTTATCTAATATTGTAATATCATGTCATATGGTTGCAGGTAACATGGATCAAGCACGACTAAAAGGAAAAGGATCTCCTCCTCTGAAAGGATGCAGAAAGGACATAAGTCACATTAGATGAAATCAACATAATATCCTCATATGAATTATGAGGTTGTTGACTACAATTGAAAAACTTTGATTGAAAACTCCTGGAATGGATGATGTGAGGATGGAAGAGATCATGAAGTATGGAACCATGATGAAGGCAATCAACATCTAGAGGATAAGGAAGACTTGACCAAGAAATGTCTTGGAAAGATGTGAAGACTCTGATAGAAGTTAGAAAAGATGAAGACCCTTGACAACAGATATTGTTGGGAGATGTCTCAACACTTTTGCAGGATGTTGATGCCTACAAGAAGTGTCATTGATGGAAAGGCCATCACCAAAAGGGAACATGTGATTTTTTTTTTTTTGGTGTCTGACCTCTTGGAAAATTCTGGGTATGTGTGCAGGGCCAAGGTAAGGAGAGTTGTGAAGGATGTCACCACTATGTACCTTGTAAATCTCCGTTGAAGAAAAGGGTGAAGATAGATGGCCCGATGAAGACCCAATTAGGCATGTTATGTTGAGAAATCAATACAAGTAGATTAGGGTTTGATTCCTCTTTCTTGATAATTATTTGTGAGTTATGTTGGCTTCGTTTACTTCTTTATTATCTTATCTTTCATCAAGCAATTACTATGTTGCATGGGTTTGCGAACTTGGTGGTGGGGTTCTTGAACCCATCCCGAGTTCTCGTCCCCAAGTACTGGGTTCGGGTACGGGTTCTTCTAAAACACACCCAAAAGAACTGGGTTCTCTGAGTAAGCACTGGGTTTTCGCAACCAAAATTTGGGTTCTTTTGTCTGATTGGGTGGGCCAAACCCAGACAACGGGTGCGTGGAACCCCAAAATCGGGAACATTAGGGTCAATTTTTTTTTTACTGATTTTGTTGTAATTCTTTTCAAGCTCGGCCTTTTTACATCTCTTTTTGCAGTTTGGACCTAGAGATGGCCACTATAGATTCATTGTATAGGTTGAATGTCATTACTATTGTAGCTATGTAGCTGGAAAGCATGTTGACTGAAGATCTAAGTGATGCTGATGACATGGATGTTGATGACAGGGCTTGAGGAATCTGTTGTTCACTATTTTGAAATTTCCTAGTTCATGTTTGGAGATTACTAAGGAAAATTTTGAATGTAGTATGACAATGGACATATATCATGATTCTTATTAATATGTAAACTCCAATTTGCACTTGATATCAAACTAGAAATTTTGAAATTTCAGTGTGAGTGTTCAATGTTCAATGATGTGCATGTTTAAATTTTTAAAGTTTAAATCATAAATATTTTCATTTATATATTTATGATTTTAAATTTTAAAAATTTTAACATGCACCATCATTGGACATTGAACTTCACATGAAATTTCAAAATTTTCTATTATATATATATATATATATATTCTATATATAAATATAAATTATATTACCTGACGAACCCACGCACCCTGTTTCAAAAAGTGACGTACCCCTCCCCATCTCGAACCCACGTTTCCTGTCAACATAAGAGAAATTACCATATTGTGTATGAAGATCACAAAAACAAGAGACACAAGATGTAGGCATTATGCCAAGGCAAAACCCCCCTCGAGCGGAAAACTCAGTCAAAATTCTCTTCCTTTCAATAGTATTCTTTGAGACTCTTCACCTTAGACAAAGACAAGACCTTCCCTCCACACCAAGTCAACCTCCCAGAAGTTCGACCTCTTTTCCAACAACTTCGACTATGTAGCAGCTTCTAGCATTAGGCAACTTCCGACATCCATGAAACTTGGAAGACTTCGATCTCCCAAACTAGGGCATGAAACAGAGAGAGAGAGGCTCCAAAAGTTCGATTTTCTTTTTCTCCTTAGACTCCACCCAACTCACACTTCCTTCAGCTTCCTTAGACCCACCTTGTCCTACTTCGCACTTCTCCAACTTCTCTTGAGATATCAAATTAGCTTGAGATGAGATGCTCCAAATGAATTCGACTTGCTTCTATTTATAGGCTTCAAGGGAGGTCGAATAAGTGTCTGTAGGCTGACTTGATCTTCTTCTAGGCCGACTTGTTGTAGAGGATACATAAATTATATTTGACTCGATACAAAACCTTTTTACATGATTCAAAAGTCCAAGAAGGGCCCCTTGGAATGTACAATGACTATAAACTCAATATCAATCGTAGGAGTCCACAATGGGGACTTTGTCTTATATAATGATGACCCAAGCATGAACCCATGCTTTAATAAGTCATTGTTACAATAATAAAAATTCTTTTCTTTATTCTTTTGACAAGTACATTACATGATGACTCAAATACATTAATGAAGACCAAACCTAGTTACATTTTCTAACATGTTACATATTGTAAAGAAAATTTTATTGAGTCAAAATAGAGTCAAAAGACTCTCCAAGACCTCGTCATGTTACAAAGATCAAGTCGGCCTCAAGATAGCAATTCGTACCCCCCCCCCCTTCAAGTCTATAAATAAGAAGGAATTCAACCTCATTTGCACACTCACTCGAGCATGTTCGATCTCCTCAAGATAGAAGCTGGAAAAGGATGACGAAGAAGAAGAAGATCATGATCAAAGTTTTTGGGCCTCTCTCTCTCTCTTTCTTTAGGGTTTCTACAGTTTTTGGGCCAGACGAAATTCCAAAGTTGCATCAACGCTGTCAAGTTGCAAGGTCGAAGTTGTGAAGTTGCAAGGTCGAAGCTGTGAAGTTGATAGGTTGAAGCTGTTGAAGCTGCTTCAAGGTCGAAGCTATGAAGCTGCTAGGTCGAAGTCACTGAAGCTGCTAGGTTGAAGTTGCAAAAATTGTTGCTGGGGTTGAAGTTGCTAGAAGGTCAGAGTTTGGAAAACTCATCAAGAAGGAAGGATGACTTGGTCTTGGAGGTCTTGGTCAAGGGTCACAAGTCTTGGAATTCGTCAATTGAAGTTCTATAAGAAGAGAAGGATTTTGGTGGGTTTTCCTCTCAATTGGAGAGGTTTTGGCCTTCGCTGATTGCCTATATCTTGTGTCCTATCGTCTCATTGTTCTTTATGATTTGGTAGCTGTTTGATGATAGAGAACAGTAATAATAATAAAGGAAAGAAGTTAATCAAGTAAAGTAAAAATACACGCTCAATGGGCTTCTTCTGTTCTTGAGGATAGTTGGATTCATAGGCTTTATAGTGTTTGATCCTATAAGCTGCAGGTGTTTTCGTGGCTGGCTTTTTATTAAGGATTGCCATCTGAGTCTTACCTGGCTAAGATTGAGTTGCTTGATGGACCTGGTGTAGTTTGTGACATGTGTTAAGCCGGAGACAGTGAAGCAAATTTTTGGGACTGCCTATTTGCTAGGGGCTGTTGGCAACGCATTTAGGATCAGACTCAGTTTTCTTTCTGGATAAAATACATTGGAGAGCTGCAACCTTTGGTACCTCTAGGTATATTATGGTTTCAGCCTTTACAGGGATTTAGAGCTGCTTGAAAGTCTTTTCACTGCTCACCCTCTGGAAGATAAGGTGCAAACCTGTTTCTGCCAATGAGATCAGTTCACTAAAGTCTTTTTATTGTAGTAGGAGGGAAGGGGTATGCATGCAATTGTTGGCTAAAGGCTCTGCTGAATGCCAAGGAATTACATGCTACAGCTTATTCTGATTTTATTTTGGCATTAGTAGGTCTGAGGAAGA